>JAQIXU010000072.1:0-75275 GCA_034701245.1 Strigamia transsilvanica | reverse complement strand
TCATGAATTTCGACTTAATTTGATGAATTTTTCATGAATTTCGACTTAATTTGATGAATATGTTCCCCCGATACGTTTCTGATACGTTTCGGAAACGTGACATTAGTCCCGCGCGCTATACGAGGTCCGCGCGTTATATGCAATTTTTAATTTTACCCCGCGCGTTATTCGAAGTCCGCGGGCTAATGGAGGCCCGCAGACAAATGGAAGAAATACGGTAGTAAATGTATAAAGGTGCAATCTTAAGTTTAAAATCAACATCTAATTAAATTAGGTATTTATCTAATGGAGCCAAAAAATCCTACAACTTTTGTGTTACAGACAAATAGAAACAAAAATTTAAAAAAGAGCGAGTGCCTAATACTTGTAGAAGTGAAACTTCATGACATAGTCGTGAGGCAATTTATCATCATGCTTTCATCAATTTACTCAATTTATTAAAGCGTAAAATTTGGAATGTATCTCAAACGTATCACCAGGGGCGGATCCAAAAAACGTACTAGGGGGTGGCCATTCTGGCTCAATTTTTCACACAGAAATAAAATGGTTTTGATCCAAAATTGTTTGTTTTGGTCAAAAATGGGATGTTTTTGGTGAAAAATTGAATGTTTTTGGTCAAAAATTGAATGTTTTTGGTCAAAAGTTGGATGTTTTTAGTCAAAAGTTGGATGTTTTTAGTCAAAAGTTGGATGTTTTAGTCAAAAGTTGGATGTTTCTGGTCAATGATTGAATTATTATTATTATAAAATTGTTAATTTTAGAATTTAAATTTTATTATGTCCTCCCAGAGAGATGGCCATTTCCCCCCCTGGTCACCTCCCTGGATCCGCCAGTGCTTATCACAACCTGAACCGTATCTCTCCCTCAGCGAACAAATGCAACACTTTTTCCCCCTCCAAATTGAAAAATAAAATAAACATTTACATATAAAACCACAAATTAAGCATCAAAGCAGGATAAATAACATTTCTGTATGGTAAATATTTTCTATACAGTACCTAAATCAATTTGCTTTTCAAAACTGCAGCAACCTTTAAACTTTAAATAGACATACTACTGAGTGGAACTGTTTTAATGCTAAATTCTGCAATGTTGTGTGCATGATTTTTTGCACTTTCAATGCCTCCAATCTAGTAAATTCACCAGACTAATTTACACTTTTTTGAGAATCTGAAAACAAAAACGATTTCTGCTTTAAATGATGATCTTAATAGAAGATTCTTTGAACCTTTTTGCATCTGGTAATTTATCAGCTGGAAAACAACCCAGATGTTAAAGGCATAGTTAACTATGATGGAAACATTATACTAGACAGCTGATTTCATGTGTGGAAATAAAAATGTTGATATAACATTTTCTCTGTACATCTAGCTTTTTTCCAACATAATATTTTTCTAGTTTATTAAATTAACTTACCATATAATACACAATTTTTTTTTGTGTCTATTGAAGTTTCCTCTACCAATTCAGCTTTATTTGTCTTGGTCACGATCTTGACTTCTATTATTCTTTTGTTTCTTTCTTCGTGTTGAGTTTTTTCTATTCTTTGAGTTCTTTCAGTATCGTTATTTTTATATTACTGGAGGTGAAACCATTTTAGAGAGCTAAAGTGCATACATCGTAATTTAATCTTTGACAAGCTTTGCAAGATCATTTCTGGGGAACAGTTTCGGCAGGTGGTTGCCGACACAGGTTTTACTGTACAACATTTAACCAATACTATAGGTGCAGTGTCACCGTTATACAGTAGGCGCATTCAAAAAGTCATTTAAACTGGTTTTATTTTTTAAACCAGTCTTAATGTCTAATTGTACATGTTGAATTTGACTTTTAGACTGGTTTAAAAAACATAAACCTGTTTAAATGACTTTATGAATGCATCTAGTGCAATTTGTGTAGGAGGCACTCGTAAGTAATAAAAGGAACTCGTGGTCTTAAATAGTTACAAAAAATTCAATTATTTAATAGAATGTTGCTAATGAGAACTGTACCACACGGTAACTTCAGAATAGCACCAATTAAGACAAATGAGTAGATAAGGGCCGGTATGGATCATTAATTTATTAAGTAGGGTCACCACCTTTCCGGGGGGGGGGGGGGGGGTTCAGTGGAGTGGGTGATTAATTTATTCAAGAGAGGGGTGAAAAGAGGGGAGTTTAAAAGAATAGCCATGTTAATTTGTGTAGAAGGGGGTAACGGCACGACTCGTTTGTTCTTACATTTATTTATGTTAATGTTTTTTAATTTAGGGATTGGTTTTTAAAGTTACGTAAAGTAAGAGACACAGTACACTCAGTCATTCCTCAGTCTTCATCAGGATGTACGCATATCTCGATTGGCTGGAAACTTTCAAAAACTGGACTTGTTCTTTTGTTCAGCCCAGTGCTCTGGCTCGTGTTGGTTATATTTATATCGACGAGTTAGATACGGTCGAAGGCGGATTGGTCGCTGGGTGAAAGGGGACAAACCTCTGCTCTGCTCGAACACTATCGGATTTTCCCTTTCTGCCCCGTGATGCGGGTGATTCTTGAAGATAAGAATCCAGAAGAAATGTGGTTATCCGAATGTTCTGATTTTGCCGGCTGTTTCGATGAAGTTGATAGCTAAAAGTTATTCTGCATGTTTCAAATGCATTCTTAATTGAAAACCCGACTTTTTCTGTCTTTTTTTTGTTTTAACAGTTATATAAAACTAGTTAATTAAGTTGACTATATCTAAACTAATTTAAAAGTAATTAGTAATTCTTACATAATTATTTATACAGCTGTGCTTGTAATTAACCGTAGGCAAAATATTCATATGTAAACTCACATTTATTCTAGCATTTCTTACATTTTGATCAAAAATCAAAAATTACATCAATATTTCAGAATTTTCAGATGACCAATATTTTTTAAATCTATACTTAAAAACTAATCTTTCAAAAAACAATAATATTGACATAAATAAATGTAAAAACAA
This sequence comes from Strigamia transsilvanica, assembly GCA_034701245.1. NCBI lineage: Eukaryota > Metazoa > Arthropoda > Chilopoda > Geophilomorpha > Linotaeniidae > Strigamia > Strigamia transsilvanica. The sequence goes on along the minus strand of JAQIXU010000072.1, from coordinate 72,314 downwards.
ATGATTGTCGTGCCTTTGGACTCTCACTCCCACTCTCACGCACGTGGGATGGTGTCCTTAGGTTACAGTACATGTCGCAAGTAAATTTAATTTACTTTTACATTACATTTTGTAATTACTTTTTGCAATTTCAATTTTAATTAATTTTCTGTTCTAATACTATATACTTAAATTGTTTAAAACATATAATAAAACTGAAGCAAAGCTTCCCAGATAATCGGATTTCAAAAAGGTTTCTTGTGGAGCAATTTTATACAAATCAATTACCTACGGTAACTTTTTTTTTCATTATGAAGGAAGATATATTTCCAATAAACGGAAATAATTTCTAGAGGCTTTATTACTAAAGATTGCAGATGGATCAATTCAGCAAAAAAATATAATTCCAATTTCAATTTCAATTTGCGTTTTGTTCGGACATTTTTTTGCAGTACTATATCAGTTGCAGGTATTCCTTTTTGCGGTTTCTGGGTTTGGATTACCTGGATTTGCGGTATATACACGCCCCCTTTCTCGCTGACTCATTTTTTGTTCAAACTTAAAGTGCATCACAACTTGTAATGCAGTTTTAAGATTTCTAGCCGAGAAGCTAAAGCAATTAATCACACACCCTTGGTTGAATTTGAATGGCAGAATGGACAAGAAAATCCGGCCAAAAAACGAATGTGTATTTTAGTAATAATTTACAATTGTAATTTTCTTGACGAGCGCACACTTTATGCTGCGTAATGTCAAGTTTGTTAGAACTTTTAACAGGTCTACCAAAAGATTAGTTTAAAAACCTTCTATTTCAAAAACTCCTGAATGCTTTGAGAATGTTGATGTTCGTACTTCAGCCAATTGAAAATGTGAAATTCCTACGAATGAGGAATTAGGGACACTACATGGTGCATGGGGAAAGAGGCAATAAGCAAATAGCAATAAGCAAATAGCAATAGGCAAATAGCAATAAGCAAATAAGCAAATTAAATTAATAAAATTATACCCAGAATTATACCCAGACTGATTTTAATTGCGTTTTATTTTTGTGAGTGGATGATGTTAATTTTTATAATATTCATATAATGAGACAACAAAGCAAGAGCCATATTAATAAATAGTGTACTGAATTGCTGAGCTAAGATTTATATTCGGGATTAGAAATAAATTTCAAATAGATTGCATTTTTTAGATAGTCCATTTTCTAGGTTTAATGAAAATTGTGAAAATTGATATTTTTGTTTTTTGATAAATATCTAAAGTAGAAATTTTTTTCTTACCAAATCGAATTTTTCGATAGAAAACAATCCACAATAATTGTTTTTAGAGAAGAAAAATTGAAAAATAATTTTTATGTAATAATTTCTTGTTTTACATAGATTCTACTACATAAACACGTACTAGCACACACAACAAGGATTTACAATTTAAAGTTTTCACATAATTTCGACAAAGAGATTGTACATGCACAATTCACTTATTCAAAATATACATACTTTTAATTTTTATTGATTGGTCTTTCGAAACATTCGGTGCAAAAGTCTTTCAGTACTGTATTAACTATTCATCATCATAAAGTTGAAGTCCTTTCAAGGAGCAGTCGATATAACACAACAAACATAGTGCGCTAGTTTAAGGTTGACCCTAAACTTAGTGACAATGACAAGTCAATTGCAATTGATTGTCACATGTTGTTAATGTTGACGGAAGTATTGTTTAGTGAGTATTGATCAAATTCAACCAACAAAACATCATTTGAATTAAAATAATGGTCTCCATACAACGGCGAATGGCGTTAACCGATGTTTAAATCGGAGTTTCTTATTGTTAGCAATCTTCTTACGTCTATTACTACGGTACAGTTTTTGTTTTGTTTTATTCTTACATTAAGAGCTACTTATGCAGAGATGTCATTAAAAACAGCTCGCATTAATTGGCATTTGCAGCAAGTTGTTAAAACAATGAAACGTGATTCCATAAAATTTGTTCTAAAAAAAGAAAAATGAAAAAAAAAAGACATTAATAATAAGAGCTATGAGCTTGACTACATTTTTATTTTCATTTTTTTATTTCCATTTAATAACCCTTGTGGCTGATGACCAAACAGGAAGATCTTGTTCCTCCACCATGGAATGAATAATGGATTGTAATAAAAATGGAGACCGTATAAAGAATAAGAATGGGTTATTTTTTTTAATATTTATAAAAAAAAAGAAAAGAAAATAAGCTATAAAACTTGACAGCCACTAATCGCTACTCTTCTCAATAGCAACTTAGAATGCCCAATATTTTATTTCACTTTTTGAAAAATATATATTTTGTAACACATTTACCTTCTTAATGGGCCACCGGTTGGTCGTTTCATTATTTGTTGTGAACATCTGTTCGGTTTTTCTTTTATTTATACAAAAAAAAATGGTTATAACCTTGCACACTGTAATTTTTTTCGCGGTCTTGGCAGAGGAACGAGTGAAATATGGCTCAATTACTAGCTCGAATTGTGCTCTTAAATTATGTCATCAAAACTGAATAAATTATTTTGTTTTTAGAACTGGCAAAAAAGATTTAATTCAAAATAATATAAATTGTTCGCAACTTAATTACCTTAATCCCCATCGATCTTTTTAAAGAAAGGTTTATGGAACAGTTTGCCGCCAGGAACTGGTCCGTGTTGTAGACACCATCGTGTTGCTGTGATGTAGTGCGTAAACGCTTAAGCCGCGGAACGCGTCGTTCTTTTCGCAAAAAAGAACCCGGCGAAATGCGCGTCGAAATTTTATTGACATGGCGTTGTAGAGGATTGGATTGACAGCACTGGAAAAACTCAAACAGAACATGTAACAAAACATGCAACAGAAATATACATTATTGTGATCAATGTAATTATTACCTGTTAATGAATACCATGGTTTTGGCAAACATAAGAAACCATAGTTCCATATAAGGTTCCTTTGCAAATGAATTATAAACCAGCCATACCCGATATGGAAACCAAAAAGCTGCAAATAGTGCGACTACAGTCACCAACATCTTTACAACCTGCAAATTAAAGTGGGAAAATTAATTTTTAGAATTGGAAATTATAAGAATTGGAATACAAATCGTAATTTTATGGTTTCAGAACAAAGTGGACTGGTATTTAGCAAATTGGAAACAAATGTCAATGTAATTGCACTCATTTGAATTCCAAATGTTTTTATGCACCACTTTAAACAATAAACGTTTGCTCTCAACACCTGGTCAGTCGAAGAGAAGATAAAAGGGAAGGAAGTTCATTCAAATTGACCAAAATGTCACCAACAGATTCAATCTTTACGATCCTTATGGGAAATATAATTTTAGATTATTCCGTCGCAAGTACAAAGTACAAACAGATAAAGCCGCCTGTAAAATGAAATTAAAAGTTTGCAAAATGAAAAGTAAATAACGGAAAATAAAATTCTTACTCCTCGATCAATAAAAGAGAAACACATTTTTATATTAAACAAAAAAATTTAATTAACGAAAATGCAATCCAGATGTTACAGATGTCACAAACTTCATAAAAAAAAGAATAAGTTGTTTTTAATGTCTTTTTTACTCACAAGAAAAACCTTGGTTAAACAGCACTGATTTATAAAATTCTATTTACGTCAGTAGAAACCCAAATTTTCTAATTTATTAAAGAGCTTTCCTAATGATGAAGTAAGGAGAGAACTCATGGCTTGTCTAATTTTTAAATAAAACAATAGTAACTTTTAACAAAAAAAAAACAGGGAGATGACCCCTATATAAAGGCTACGATGAGAGCCAATCCCCAGTCTAATAAACAAAAACGAAGTGATGTTACAAACTCTTCATTGATCAATGCAAAACCAAATACAGAAAATATAAATCCTCCCAGGATAGGTCCTAAAGGCGATTAGTTTTCTGCAAGGGATGGAAAAAGCACATTAAGAACTTGTAATGTACGGGTGGGATTGTTAACAAATTTATTTGCTTAGTATAATTTTAATTTTGCTTCATAATATTTACTAGCAAAATTTATAATTATACAACATTTGCAAATAAATGTTGTTAACTTATGGCTGTTTGTAGTTTCCCAAAACATCGGACAAAAATTCTTCCGAAAAGGAGATAATAGGTTTCTTGTAAAAGGTTTAAAAATCTCCACATTCAACCAATCGGCTGCCTTAATAATATGACTCAGGGGTATACCCTTGTTTGTAGCGAAAGAAGTGGAATGAGCAGAGAATACTGTCGTATCAATCCTGGTGTATACTTAATCCATCTGGAGATGGTTGTAGTGGAAACTGCTTCGAAGGTAAAAGAAGCCAAGGTCAAGAGTTGCTTAGTGTCTTTGTGGATAGAAATGGTGAAATCCAAACACTCGTGACGAGCTAGAACTGGACATAGCTCTCTATGGTGGAACTTAGAGATTCGGAAAGGGGTCCGAGAAGAAGATGTTCTGGAACCTAAGAGGGGAACAACACAAAAACCTTTCATGAAAACAATAACTTGCAAAACCCAGCTGTCCGAAGTTATGAGATGCCACAAGTCAATGCAAAGGGGAAGACGACCCGTGAGGGGCAAAGAGTCAAGAAAATTTAAAGAATTACAAAATTCTCTTACCAGAATTATTAAAACCTGATCGCCCACATTCTCTATTGAAGTGGGGGGCCACGAAAGAGCTGCTGATTTTTTTACTGAAAATGTCTATTGGAACGCTCGAAGCGGGAATGGTTATTGTGGTACAGTTTCCTGTCGTCCTGCCTATGCTGGTGGTGATGGCAAACAGTGCCACAAAAAGAGTTTTGACGCCTTGAAGCCGGCAGTTTATTCCTTGCGCAATCTATCGCCAGAATTTCATCTACTTGCTGCTTGAAAACAGTCAGAAACTTCCCATTGCCATCCTTGAATTTAGAAAGAAGACTAGAATTTTTCCCTCCAATGCCGTGGATGATTGGAAATCGAGGAAGTGGCAACTCTGACGTGATGAAGAATGAATGGCCTTAGAGGATTCCAGCATCTCGGATTTAGACAATGGGCAAAAATAAAACAATTTTTAAGTAAAGGCGACACAAAAATTGAATTGTACAAATGTCGACATATAGGCAGCGTCAAAAAGTTTGGTCGCAATGGCCCAAATTCGGAGGACTGAAGAGTCCAAGTTCTTTAGAAAATTCTCCCGGAAGGTTGAAAAATTCATTTTCTTATCATTAAGATAGCTTTTGACGTTATTGTCCATCTCCTTTTGTTTAAGCGAAGGAACTTGAGTGATCAGGCGTGGAAATTTCCCCTGAAACTTTTTGACAACGGAAGCTGATGACTAAAAACAATGAGAGAGAAAATTAATCTCCAAAATAAGAATAAAAACAAGGGCAAAATAACCTTGGTAGTCAAAATCGCTTCGATTTTTTCAGTTGACTTTTTTGCAAGCAATGGAGCATCTGCAACAATGTTCTTGTTCAAGTAGGAAGACGACTCAACCGATTTGCTTCTTAAAGTCCTGGACTTTAAAAGTTTGGCTAGCTTAGCTTGGCAATTTTAGCCATACTCCCAACTGGACTTGAGGAAAAATTGTGTGATGCACATGACTGGACGGACCCGGAGTCGAAGCAAGCGTTTTCCGAATTTGTGTCGGAAAAAGATGCCAGTTCCTTTGACCAAGGTCGGGACAGACGTAATCAAGGATTACGAAGAATGAGAATTCTGAATTTATTTATTCATCAAGAGGGTAATAATCATCGTCCTCGTCGTCTGTAATTCCAGTGTGATCATCGTCGAATCCGAAAGCTTCTTCATTGATAAGTTTCGTGAATTTGGAGTGGAATTTCGCGGAATCTCGATCAGCTTCACGTATGATTCCACAACCCCGGAATGACTCGCGATTGCGCACATTTTTGCCCACTTTATACGGCCATGGCCGTCTAATTCGAGTACACGGCCATGTCCGAGTAATTCGAGTATACGGCCATGGCCGAAAAAGCGAGATAAAACGGTACCTGCGTGGCCGTTTCCGATGCGGATATCAAATCCATGGGCACCGATTTCCCCTTAGGCGGCCGCCCCATATTGGAATGATCTGTGGACGATGGATTTCTCATGATAAAACAAAAATGCGCACAAAAAACTTACGATTATGATAAAAAAAACACGCGAAAAAACGCCGCGTGGTGACTGTAGTATAAATTAGACTGGGCATTGGCTCTTTTCGGAGCCTTTATATAGGGGTCATCCCCCTGGTTTTTTTCTTTAAAAGTTACTATTGTTTTATTTAAGAATTAGACAAGCCATAAGTTAACAACATTTATTTGCAAATGTTGTTTAATTCATTTTGCATGTCTAAAGCTGCAGGGATTACGAATAGTTTTTCCATAGTACTTTTTCATACATCTGAATTCACTAATGACAGAACTACGATTATCTCAATTCAGTTTATCTGTAAACCATTTAAATGTTTTGAAGGATGATACCTATTCTATGCCAACGATCCTCAATGGTGAGCAGTTAATATTGAGTTAATTTTCTCGTTACATGTGCAAATGACATTTACAGCCACAAACTCAAGTCTTTTTTTTACCACAAATGTGTAATACCACTTGAAACGAAAGGTGATTATAGTAACGTCATTGGCGTTATTTGTTCTTTTTAATTTGAAAACAATGATCACAGATTCGGTGACAGAAAATCAATAATTGAGAAGTCAATTTAATTCCATGTAATCCAGCAAGCCAACTTTAAAGCGATCGCATTCTGTTCAAACGATCTGTCAGTAGAAAAAATCTCGCTCGGTTTTAAAGACATCGTATAAAGTGTCAAACTCAATAGACGAAGTCGTTAACAAAAATCCGTCAGTCTGACATGAAACTCGCTTTTCTTTTACTCTTCTAATAATTTCCTATTCGTTTCGATCCATTAATTTCACTGTCGCCCATGCCTCGCTCGTATACCGTGTAGCTCATTGGTCGAACAATTTCCCCAAAGGACACGAGGCTGGGCGCCAGGCAGGATGGAGGTAGTTGAGCTCGGAGAATCGTCCATCAGTCTAAGAGACTGTGTGGCTTAAGCCTCAAGGTACAATCAAGCGAAAAACCGCTCTAACTCTCTTCAGCCTATGTTCAAGTAATTTTTTATGTGAGCCATTCTCAATTCATTCTAACAAGAGAAAGACTAATTCCATTCAAGCAATAAGATTAATTACTGTATCGTTATTGCTTGTCTTAGCAAGGAATTTGTAGAGAGAGAGAGAGAGAGAGCACTGATATTGGGAGCAAATGGGTAAATTTGATCAATCGCTTCCACTGTGGATATTGGATTGCAGCGTTATCAGAATCACTTAGAAGTTCGTTCATTGATAGTCATGAGAATCCTTTCGGGTTAACGTGTAAGTCTAACGCCTAAAGTGACTGTGACTGATTGAAGATTGAAGAACAGAAACCTAAAATTCAATTATTATTTTTTAGAATATATTTCTCAAAAAAATAATTAAATCAAAATATCAAATTCTGCGTACAGGTGGTGGTTGTTATATAGAATTATTTTTAAATGTATGTTACTTTATACCTCACAGCGAATTTACAAGATAGAAGAGTAGAATTTGGGAGTGAAACTAATTTAAAACACATTAAACATTTCAACAAATTCGGCCATGTGCCAGTGGCGTTGGAACTTGTTCAACCAATTCCTTACATCCGCACATGGTGGATGGTTGAGTGGCTTGCACTAGTTGTGTAGTATGTTGTTGGTGCGGCAAACATTGGACCATGTCAATGTAGTTGAAAAGGAACCCGAATACAGCATGCCTTTACTGACTGCTTCGTTGAGCACGTCCATCTCCTCAAGCAACTTAGGCGGAAAATTTCACTTACGCCAACCTTATTTCAAATCTAGAAATATTAGTACTTGAATGGGAGAAGAGTGCCATTACTTTTACTTTGCCCTGAAGGTAGATCCATTTTTAAGATGATTGTATGGAAGAAAATACCTTTAAACTAATGAAATTTTCTGAAGGACAGTTTTAAGCGTTGTCAGAAAAATAGTTTTTATTAAGAGGACAGGAATTTGTCTGTAAGTTTTATAATTTAATTTTTTCTTTTACACGTTAATTTATTTTTTTTAAATGGTTAGTAATTTTTTTGAAAATGGTTTTTTTTTTGAAAGTTCCATTAATTTTATTGCTCGTAAATTTTTTTTTCTCAGAATTTCAGCTTTCGCCTTTCACTCTTTTCGTTATTGATCATTCAAAATTATTTCACCACGCCGAGTATCATTAACAAAAAATATTTGTCTCGGTTATAAATCTCTTCCATTTTTAGTTACAATTTATTATACACAGAGAACGGTTTGCTTGTGGAAAGGAACACTTCGCTGCTAATCTTCTTAATTTGGTAGAAAGCCTACTTTCAGGCGGTGCTTTGCAACAGAAAACAAAAAATCGCGCAAACGATTAAACAACATAAGAAATGAAGAATCGGAATATATTTCTTCATGTCACCACCTCTCTTTTCATCGAGGCACTAAGCAAAAAAAATATCTACACAATTTTTTTTTACAAACGGTTTGTATAAAAAAAATATTTTATTTGAATTTTGATCTATCATCAATCGCATTTATCAAACGCAGGTACGCGTGATCTATTGAAACTACTAGCGAGTACGTGCGATAGGCTTAAAGGATCTCTAGCGACATTTTATCGCAATGACACTCACGACCCTTTGGTCCTGACTGAATTTTAGGATGGCAAATTGCCAATGGATTACAGCTATCGAGAAAAGTGAAAGAATTTTGTAAACAGTCACTGCTGTGTGATATTATAAAAAAAATATTTTCAGTTAAAATTTAGTTGAAAAATTTATAATTTGAAAAATTCAATTAAAAGACTTTAAACGACACTTGAATAATCTAGTTTTATCTAGTAAAAGGTGAAGTTGCCATATGTCACACGCATAGCAAAAGGAACACTTAATTACTAAAACTTAAGACCATTTTTCACGTTTCGTTAATTTTAAATTAGTTACGTTTGCGTTTGTTAGTAAAAGGTAAAAACTTGAGAGGTTTAGTACAATGCAATATGCCTTAATGAGATTCGGTATAACAACTTCATAAGCGTTTTAATCCAAAAAATTTATGAACTCGTGCATGCTTTGTGTAATTCAAGATAAAAGAAATTTGAGAAAAAGAAAATTGCTATTCACGTTTGATTCATGGTTTACCATTATTTATTTTATTCTATTTTAAGATATCTTATTATTTAAGCATGACTGCGACAATGGTTTCTTTTTTCACCATGCGGTGTTCATATTACTCACTCTAGTTTAAAACTTTAATCCGTTTAACCTTACTCCAGCACACATCGATAAAAGCGTTCAATTTATTCATGTATCATTATCTATCCGTATTCACTAATCCACTTTCAATTTGCAACCTCCACCCTTTTAATTAAATAAATGACCAATTACTGCCAATTTAAAAGTGTAATAATAATTATTAGCCTTTCATATATCTGAAATATGTAAATTAATATGCGCACATTATAGAGTTAATTTGCTCTTACCTGCGTTGCACTTGACTGAATGTTCATTTTCGTTGTGTTTAGTCCGTTTCCTACAAAGCGATGGGTATCTCCTCTATGCAAATGACGCATTTGCTGACCGCCCGGGTTCTTCGCCGAAGAAATGGCGTTATCGTAGAGAATTCGCGCCATAATCCCATAGAGAACGCATGACAAAAGAAGAGGGATCACGTAAAAAACGATCAAATCAGCAAAATAGTATCCCACATAGGAATTTCTCGATAGAGCAAAAGTGCATTTTTCTTTGACTGGAATCCCTTCGTACAACAGCGGAATAGTTTTTGTCAACACCAACCACGGCGAGCAGTAGCAAAGCGCGAAGATCCATACACAGCAGATAATGCGTTTCGCTCTGCGAACGGTGCAAACTGCATGAGCGTGCATCGGGTGACATATGGCGATGTATCTCTCAACCGTGAACGCCGTGATAGACAGCGAAGATGCATTGATGCCTGTATATTGTATAAAGATTAGCAGAGCACAACCTGCTCGACCCCAAATCCATTCATCTCCGACTAGATAGTAGGACACGATTTCTTGCGGCACTGCGGCTACTAGCACCAGACAATCAGCCACGGCTAAACTCACCAGATAACAGTACGTGGGTGTGTGCATCGATGGTGTTCGATACACCACTAATACAACTAAAACGTTTCCCAAAACACCAACGACGAATATGATACTTTGAAATAACGTTCCTATCAGTCTGTATTGGAAAGAATAGTATTCTGGATAGTGATGACGGTCCAGTTGGAGGGTTATGTTGGCTAAAAGTTCGGCTAGAAATGTGTGGCTCACGTTACACGTCAGGGGATATTCCGTGCTGTTGTAATCCGACAGAGAACAGTCGTCTCCCAACATGCCCTTTAAGTTCTCCAAGTCTTGAGCATCCATAATAAAACTCTAGTAAGAATAATAATTAGCTGCTCGTCTTTTGCTTGTTTACTTGTTTTACTTGTTTAATTGTCCTGGGACATTGAGATTAGAACTGTAATGAGTAAAGCGAAAAATTAGAAAAAGAAATTAAAAGAAATGGGCAAATTATCCTTTAGAATGACAAAAAATGAAGAGAAACATGTAAACAAGCTTAATTAAATAATTAAGTAATGTTTCCACTGAAAGATAATTTTATCTAGTATCATTTTCAACAGTTTTCAGTTTTTATGACTACCATATGTCAGTTGGCAGTTTCTATAGTAACATCAACCCACAAAGTCTTCTATTCGTGTTCCGCGAGGCGTAGTAGTAGCATGCAACTATGTTTCTGAAGGCTGAGTTTTTCTTGACTCATGAATTCAGAGTATTTTTGTTTGCTTTTTGTTTGCTTTCCGTTCAAATTAAGAATTGGGGTATGCAAAGTTCTACCAGCGTTTGACATTTCCAGCTTAGGTCAGCGGCACAGAAACAGGAATAAGCGACTTTAAGGGTCATCCGCATTATTTTTTCATATTTTCATCTCTCATCTGTAAATGATAAATAAGTTAGATACTATATTGCTTGATTTAAAAAACTGCAAAATTGCTTGTGGCACCCATATTTTTTCGTGACGGAATAACTTCGAAAGAAAAGGATCCAACTGAGGTATCCTCAAGGATTACTGGAAAAATCGTTTATTTACTAAGTTATAAAATATGCAGAACTGTCTAAAAATCAGTCCTTTGCAATTTTCATTGATTTTTAGGATCAAGTACGGCTAGTATATAACTACTGGCTATTCCACAGTATTGTGTAAACCGTTTCTTATGGTGGATACTAAGTGCTTTTGCTAATTTTTATACAAGGTTTTTAAAAATCCCATAAAACTACAATGTTAAACAAACGCATTCTTTTTCTTAGATGTATTTCTAATTCTATGGTTCGTTTAATCTCTCTCTCAGGCTACGAAGAAATTTAATTACATCATTTTCCTCGAAAAATCGAAAAATATCTAATAGAACTCCCAAGCAGAAACCTTAAATAAATACACATCTCGAAATGTTCATACCATACATACCTCAGCAGCTTGCTGATGATGATGAGAAACCATCAACTGTCGACCGTCGAATAAAAACTTGAAGTTTGTATTATATTTATATTTATATTTATATTAGTTTGCCGTTACTATACAAATATTGCAGCACTTCAAAAAATATTTTATGTATGATCAAACGAAATGCAGATTTTTTTTTCCTTTCGTTTTTGCTTCATACATTTATTTCTTCCATTATTGTAGTGCAGAACGTAAAGCTTCGGCAGAAGCACAGCATTTCTTATGGCAAACCCCTAAAAATCATTCATACAATTTTTATCATACAAGACATATCCCTTGTCTGTTTTTGAAATCTCATATTTTATCAGACGTATTTAAACTTAATTCTTAGACAGACATTCCTAATCAATGTAGGATTTGATAACAATATGTGCTCGCCGAAGACATTTCAGTTACTATGGCAACATTCAATTCTTCCGAAGTGAAAAAGAAACAACAAAATTCTTGAAATTAGATCAAAAATAATAATATCCAATATCTTTTCCTGAATTAATTCTCACATAAAATTTAAGTAATAATAATACTTTCGAATTGCCTTTACCATTCGACCCCTCATAATTTACTCGTTTTTGTACCTAATCTTAATAATTAATGGTTTTATCTCTCCAATGGGACAGAAAGCGATAAAAAAAATAAAACCGGTTGAGCTTCCTTTCGTATAACGTTGTTTTCTGATAAGAACTACCATCTTTCATGTTTTTAAGCCCATCTCGCAAGTGAAAAGGTGATGACGATCAAGCAGGTCAAGTGGAACCAAAAGTGACGAGCGTGCGATAATTTTACATCAATCAAGGGCAGAACATTAGTGCGCGAATGGTATTTAATTATCCTATGTGAACACTCTTAAAACAAGCCTTAATCAACACTGATGCTTTGAGGAGAGTCAGCAAGGCGAGTCAAACTCACTTACACGCAACATTAGTTTACGGAAGTTCAAATTGGCACATTTAGCCGCAATCTTTCCATTTGGGGGGGCTCTTATCACGACCAACTTTTTTTTCCCTGACAGCAATTTTTAACGGTCTGAACAGGACAACAAGTTCAACCCATTTAGTCCCAATCACTAAGCGATTCGCACACGCTGCATTGAACTTTATGCTTTCAATCTCTCGGATTTTTTTTATAGTGACCTTACAAAAAGTATTACGTTGAAAATCATTGACTTTTCCTGAAATTTTAAATAATATTATGCGAGATATCAAGAGAAAGCTGTGTCGTCTTCATAATCATTAAATGTGTGTATGAAATAGAATCATGAGGATTTTATTCGCGTCATGCACGATTTCCAAGAAGATCGTGCCATAAAAATGAATTAAAAAAGAAAAGGAGGATAGGTGTCTGAACATCTATTCTTTTTACCTATTGCTTTCTTTACGACCACACCATCCGTTATCATGCGCACGAGTGATCTCAATGCAGCCCAACTTGTTTGTTTGTTAAAACCGAATGTAATTTGCTGGAATGATACTAGTTTCTGCACATGATTTCATCAGCTTTTAAAAGCGGTCACTTATGAAAGTTATAAACACTTTATTCCATACTAACTAAGATAAATTACCCCACTCTATCAGAATAAAGTTTCTAGATAAAATTTATCTAGAAACGAAAAAATTTTCTGATAAAATGTTTTACGACATTTTAGTTTTATTTCATTTTTATTTTATTTTTAAAAATGTAAAAAAAATAAAAAATTTGTCGGGTTAAAAACAAATGAAACCGAGACATGCCATTCGCACATTAAAAACTGTGTAAACAAAGCTAAATTAAATATTTAGAATTAGTAATTAAAACGCAAAGAAAGATCTTTAATGCTTTGGCCAGATTCAAACAAATTTGAAACTTTTCCACATGAGAATGAAAATATTACACTAAAAAGCGAATCAACAAATAGCTAAAGAAATAATTACTTACAAGAATGCATCTTTTGTTGAACGTTCAAGTAGGGAACAAGATGCATGTCTCGAGGGCCCGCATCAATGAAGCTGCACTCACGAGCCGCATAAAACGCTCGGCAACTGAAATCTTTCCGGAGCGGCTGCATGCCTTTCTATCGCGGGAAACGACAAAATGACGCAGAGCGCACGCGCTTACGTCTGGCATCTGATACTTTCGCATTGGACGGTAGAGGGCGATAAAATCGGAAGGCACAGTGCAGTGCATGAAATAGCATTGCCATGGTCCTTTCATCAAAAGACCATGGCATCACTAATCAATTGAAAATTTCTCATTAAATCAAAATAAAAAATAGTTTGAAAATTATGTTTTTAAAGAGAAATTTGCATATTTTTAAATAAATCCTTTTTGAAGAAACTTGTTTTCAAACATCAAAGAAAGAAAAAGACTTCCAAGACATAAAGCAGAAATAAAAGCTGTCGACGAAGGGTGACAACAATGGACAGAGTGAAGAGAAAAGTTGTGCGTGTACATTGACAACAAGACCGAATCATCATTTCCCATTCACTGTGACAAACAGGAAATGAAGAAAATACATATCATGGAAGAACATCACATTTCCTATTTCTATATACAAAATGCACGCACAAAAGTAAGTAAATTAAATTGTGTTTATTTCCATGAAAATTATAATTTGTTTTACCTTATGGAGATAGTAGGGAAAGAAAACAAATTTGCAATAAAAAAGGCATAGACCCGTCTACAATTGTAAACTGAAAAGAAAAATTTCTGGAGTAAATGTGGTTGTGATTTTTTAAGATGAATGAGAGAAAGGATTTAAGACAACATACGACCAAGAAAACAACAAAATACACTGATGGCTTAATGATGACTAACTCGTTTCCTTGGAAGTCAAACTTTAAAAAAAATAAAATAAAATAAAATAAATAAGGGGACGGGGGCGTCTAATCGACGTAACCTAGGCGACGAAAGAGAACATTATACTAACGCTTATTCGATATAAAAAGAAACTAAACGTACTTGGCATTAAAAATGTAAAACTAAAAATAAGACTGGTGGTTTTTTTCTTCTTTTTTTCTTTCTTTTTTTTCAACCGAATCGCATTAAAAGCGTGAAAAGATGAAGTACTGTTGTTGAAAAATTGAAACTATGAATGATTTTTACAGTATTGTTTTGTAAATAGAAAATTTTAGATTTCAGTTTGCTGCCAAAGAAATGTTTTTTTGGCCTTGCTACGTCCTCTAACGCAACCTCGTATACATTGGCATTCAAGTATACGGGTTGGCTTTGTATCCACTAGGGACGTAAATAAGATCTGTGTACTGCTTTTAAAACTAGTGAACTACTTTCAACAAGTGTGGAGAAACATAAAAATGAGTGGCTACATGCTTTTGCTTTGTAGAAAAAATGTATCGGCAAAACTAATTAATAATTTATACTTAATTTAAACAGGAAATGGCTCTTCTTTCCGGAATTAAAAATTTAAAAAAATGAAAGCCAGTACAGAAGCAGAAACCACATTGAATTTTTGTGTAGGTGACTAATTTTTATTTGTGAACTTTTCAGCTAATTTTACTCGACCGAAAGTAAAAAGATATATGCGTGTTCTTTAAAATAAATAAATAAATAAGTTATCATAAATGATTAAAATTTGGTTTGTAATTGTATTATTTATTTTCAAAGCGCTTGTCTTTTCATATCTAAAGTATAGGCTTACTTGAATGCACATAAAAAAATCTGAATAGTTTCACCATAATTTGTTTTTAGTATTTTTTAATTGTATTTATTTTCATGTTTTTACCTTAAAAATGAACATTTTTTCCTACTGAAAGTTAATGTTGAAAACTTATTAGAATTGATGACTGGCGAGAAATTATTGCAAATTTTTTTGATGTTCAATACAATTTAACGTGCAATGAAATTTTGAATTCGGAGTATGACTTTACAAAATTAATTTGAGTTTCCAGGCTTTTTGATCCACGGTTTGTGGTATTAAATAACGCATAACATATTTGGAATATATCTATTTGATCGCATTTAATAACATCAATCTAAAACTAGCAGCAGGAATTTGTAGTTTTAGACCTGAATAATTGTTTAATGTGTACACACGGGCGAATAAAAGAGAATACCGCAATTAGACTTCACCATCTATTTTTAGTTGTTAATAATTCTTTTATCAACAACGTCAATCCAAATCTTAAAATCTTCAATGATGTCTGAACGGTGAGTCAAGCTGTTTATTGTTATCCCACAACATTTCAGTCCAGTTCTTCTAATAAAAGTCACAAGCTGCACTAACATTACCCACAACAATCTAGAACAAACAGATCTATTGGAAGTCTTCTGGGTGAAAGTTTATTTACGTTTGGTCTGGTATTTTTATTAAACTAACAAAAATGTTATAAAGTTTTTCAACTGATAAATTTCAAAGTCAACATCGGACTAAACTGATTTAACTTTAAACCACTACCACCACACGGCAAATGAAATTCAATTTTTGTATTACAGTTTTTGCTGTCATGGCAACCATAAAAACTCAAACAACTACACTGAGTTCGAACAAAGTTCGCGAGAAACAAAACAACTACCCCACAGGGAAAATATAATAAATTTTCATTTCAGTTTACTTGTTTATAATGTACTACATATGTTTGAAGAATAATGTTTGCACGTAAAATGTTAAAATGTTTTATGTTTTAATTTTTATTTCAACGATAGATGCAATATAAGCTATTAAAATTTACATGTGTACATTCCCAAAGGATATTCTTAACTAATTAACATAAGTTCAGTCCAATGCTGTACGAACTTCGGAGAAAATTGTGATATAAATCAAACTCAAACCTTTTCCAAACCTGCTCACACATTCCCATTTCTACAACTATCGTAGTCATAATAAAAATATTTGTTATCCCACTTACCGCCATTGAGTTGTAGATAATATTTCTTGTCTTCCATCTGGTGTTGACATTAAAAAAAGAACTTTTCGCGCCCACAAAGGTACTAATTTTTATTACCGGTACGAAAACACATCAATAAAATACAGTAATAACTGACAAGGCCACCTACACGTTATAGTAAATAAAGTTATGAGTAATTTTAGTCTTTTATTTGCTATTATATTTTCATTTTGAAGCCAGTTCTTGAGAACTACAGCTAAAACATCAATTACATGTTCTAAATTTATAATGCGTTTTGCACAAGAAGAAATAAAATCAATTTTTCAATAGGTGGGAACGAAAATTGTAAGTGAGGAACTCGATACATAAAAGCCACCTGCTCAGCATCTAAGAAATGCATTAAAGGTCAAACGCAGTCTAGTTTGGTTACGCGAGTACCAACACTAAACCTCTTTTGGAACTTCCTGCAAAAGAAAATAATAAAAAGACAAATGAACTTTGTTGTGCTTATATTTTTGTTTTCTTTAAAAATTTTTTTAAAATCCGGTTGGATTTGAATTACAAATTGATACATGTGGTGAGAACTCATTTCAAAACCCCGCAATGCCACTCTCAGGCTTTGTAAATCGAATTTCCAGTGTGCAAACTAACAAACTTTGAAATAAAACTTCAACTCATCTAACAACAACAAAAAAGTTATTTCATAGCATCACCGACTGGCTCCAATAATTCCACTGGTCTCCGCAGGCAGAGATCTTGCGGCATTTATGTAATCTTATACAGGGTGGACCAAAAGTCTGAACCACCCCAAATAACTTTTTAAAAACCCAAGATATCAGAAAGTTAATAGAAAACTCTAATAGGAAGGCATTTATTGCAAATCTGATAGTATTTTCAAATTTGACCTCTGACCTCAGGAAGGGGGCCATTCAATTTGGAACTTATGAATGGTAAGAGATAGAGCATTAGTTTCAATTAGAAAGTTGTAGAGCATAGTCAAATTAGTCTAAAAACATTTGTTTCAGTGTCAAGTGGAGAGTACGTGAATGTATGGAGAGTATGTGAATCTACAACACCCAAATTGTTGGTCCTATATTTTGCAATGGGACTCGAAATGCACAGCGGTATCAGGATATGATTTTAAATGGAATCATACCAACATTTGCCCACAATTTGCCACTGGCTGCATACTGTGATATGTAGTACCGACATGATGGGGCACCACCCCACTTTGCTAGAACTACTCGCCAATGCTTGGATGTTATGTTTCCCAACCATTGGATTGGCCTAGGAGGACCAGTGGCATGGCCAGCTCGTTCACCAGACCTCACCCCACTAGACTTCATTTCAAGGAAGTTGTGTATTTAACAGAACCAACATCACCTAATGACTTGGCAAGAGTAAATCATAAGAGCATGTGAAAACATCTCATTAAAAACAGTTTGATGGTTGTTAAACAATTCATTACACATCATGGACGACATATCGAGCACTACTTGATTAACAACAATTACACATCTTTTGTAAATTGTTTAATTTGTTGTATTTTCATTAATTTCAATTAAAATACATTTATACAACAAATGTTTTTAGAATAATTTGACTATGCTCTACAACTTCCTAATTGAAACTAATGCTCTATCTCTTACCATTCAAAAGTTCCAAATTGAATGACCCCCTTCCTGGTTGGAGGTCAGATTTGAAAGTACCATCAGATT
This sequence comes from Strigamia transsilvanica, assembly GCA_034701245.1. NCBI lineage: Eukaryota > Metazoa > Arthropoda > Chilopoda > Geophilomorpha > Linotaeniidae > Strigamia > Strigamia transsilvanica. The sequence goes on along the minus strand of JAQIXU010000072.1, from coordinate 54,218 downwards.
CGCAATAAATGACTCCCTCCCTATTAGAGTTTTCTATTAACTTTCTGATATCTTGGGTTTTTAAAAAATTATTTGGGGTGGTTCAAACTTTTGGTCCACCCTATGGAAGGTAGAATGCACAGTCAAACACACCATGAACAATTTCCACGCAAGTTTTTTAATCGAATGCCTTCAAATAAAAAATATTTGATAAAACAAAAAGCTGCTGTCCCAAATGCAATACTCTGAAATGGTTTGCCAATGCCGTATGCTGCAGCCCATAAGATAAGTAATATCAATCCTGAAGACAAAACCTTAAAATAAGATAAAGGTATATCCATAGTGACCGAAGAAAAAATGGAAACCTATTCCAACTTTGAAGGAATCCTATAATAGTAGCTAGTGGTTATACTGGTAAAAAGTATGGCAACAGAAGTATACGGTAATCACTGATTGTCCACATGCCGTATATTTAGTTTAAAAATATTGTGAAATTTAACATAAGATGGCAGGTCGAAGCGGCGGCGCTCTACTGATTATTGTAAGCCTACTTTATTTTATAGTTTGGATGACTGGCAAAGAGCGGTTCAAGTTTCAACCGAAGTTTCGGATATCATGTCAGTTATTAAGGTAGGTTATTAAATTACGAAATGGAATTGAAGTCTTTTAGTGAGTCTTCAAGTATTGGTGGATTGGTGCTTATATTTATAAGCTTTTTGAAAAATAAAAATATGTTTTTTTTAGTGTTCAAAACTACATCGTCAAGCAAAGTTTCTTTTCCCATTTTGCTAGATGTCAACGGTGACATAAAGGACAAAAGCGCGTATAGTTGATGGAAGTAAAGGACTGCCTATACAGAATAAGAACAGAAGGCAAAAAAATGTTGTCAGCTGAGCTTGTCAGTGTCAGCCCGGACGCACAATGGCAACAATCGCGTAAATTAAGGCGCAGCGATAGTAAAGAGAACAAAGGTAAAGTAAGACATTTGTTATTTTAATATTCACAAAACTTTTGCACATTTTCAAATAACATTTCGACTTATGATAAAAAGTTTATTTTTCTTCTGTCGTTTGAAGAAAAGGTAATTATGGTTATGGTAATTGGCCTTTTGGTTCGTTACGTGGTATTATTGAATTTTAAATTGAAATTGAAAAAAAAAAAGCGAATCTTACTTCATTTTCAAAACTGACGTAAAATGATATGAAAGTGGAACGTCAGCTACTTTTCTTCTTGACAAGTTATAGAAAAATCCAATTTGTAACATGTGATCGTTCTGTACAACTGGGCATTTCAAAAATCGTTTCTTTCCCCGTCCTTCACATGGGTACCTAATAAAGAATTTAAATTTACTGTACAACATCACTATTGTTAGGTAGAAATTGAAAATTTAAAGCAACACACCAAAAATAAAGACCAAATATATAAATGTGACAAGTTAAAAAAGAAAATAAAACAACAACAACAATGAATTCTATTGCTGTGTTTAGAGTTAAAATGTTCTGCATATATCTCAAATTTGAAGAAATGAATTTAAAGCTTTGTTTTTTATATCCTTTCTTCTAAGAATATTCACAAGAGTCAAGTGTGAGAAGTTAGTTTTCTGGATAATGGGTCATAAAATGTACATTGGCTTTTTATTGGTCATGGGTACTGAACAAAAGCTATCAGTCACCACATTTTTATTTTTCACACCTAAGTACTACTCAACTTCACACACTTTAATCCATCTCGTATTGTATACAATAATTAACAATAACTGTTTGATAGTAAATCTAACTTTGTTTCTGTTAAAAATGTTATTTCGAATAGTAATGGTCACTGGCAAATTAGGGACATGCCTAGGAGCCCCAAAGGGTTATGGGACTTTAATCCTTTTACATGAATTTTTTTACTCAAAAAATTTTTCCCACATGTAATTGATCAAATTTTTCGCCTAAAATAGCATTTATGGTTCTAAATATTAAACTCTTGTCTTAGTTTTGCAAATAAGTCGTTTGAGCACCTACAGTGAGGTCAAAAAGTAAGTTAACACAGACATCATGTTGAATCCCATCGTTGCATCTCAGGGAAAAAAGACAGGAATTCAATGAAATTTTAACTGAGAATTTGTCCAAAATCCTGCTTTATTCACCTAAAATTTCATAAGAATTTATCCATTAGTTCTAGAAGAAAATATTATTTTACAAGTGACGTCAAAAATTAAGAGGCAAAAAGTAAGTTAACAAATCCTGTTAACCATTGAAAAACTTTACAACATCATCTGCAAATACTTTGTTGGTCCCTCTTTAGCTTGTAGTACTGCTTTCATCCTTTAAGCATACCTTCAAGCAATTTCAGGAGCTCTGTGAGATATTTTACTCCAAACATCTAAAAGTGCTAATTTGAACTGGAGGTTTTTTCTCAATTTTAGAGGGTTGTTTTGGTCCATAAATGTTCAATTGGACAAAGGTTAGCTGGTTAGGAAGGCCACTGAGCCGTCTGATTTTTTTAGGTGAAATATTCTGTCACAAATAGTATTGTTTGTTTTGGATCGGTTTTGCTGTTTGATTAATCAAAGCTAATTGTTATTTTTATTCAAAATGGTTTTTTTTCAAAATGTCCCTTTAATCATAGTGACCCATTATTACATCGTTGAGTTGGAGATTTCCAGTCTTTTCTCTTCCAAACCATCTCCAAACAAATCACTGATGGAGAGTGTTTTCTGTTGGATGGAGTTTTCTGAGGCAAAATGCTAGTTTCCCATCTAAATGCCTTTTTTTCAGTTTTACAAATACTAAAAGTAATAGTAAACTTTGGAAAACGAAAGAAAATGGTGTTTAAATAGACACTACAGCATTTTGCCTCAACAGCATTTTGCCTCAACAACCTCCAGCCAACAGAAAACACTTGCCGTCAGTGATTTGTTTGGGGATGGTCTGTCTTTTTCCCCTGAGATGCAACGATGGGATTCAACATGATGTCTGTGTTAACTTACTTTTTGACCTCACTGTAAAAGTGTACTTTTTTACCTGTTTGACTATGGGGCCTTCCAAGTACTAATCCACTACGGATAAAAAGTTTTACATAAAAATCTATGTTAATATGGTTTTTGGTGTTGCTGTAAACAGTAAAAACAAAAGACAAAATTTTGTGTAATTAAAGTGCGTCTTATAAGTGTAGAGCGGCTAGTTCCTGTTGTGCGCGTTTCTATCATGCGCGGACCGAATTCCGCGCCAAAACAGTTCCTAATCCGCGCAGTTCCTATTGTGCGCTGATTTAAAATTTTAAGTTATACAATAAAATTAAATCACAAAGCTGTCAAGGTTCCTAATCTGCGCGGTTCCGATTTCTTGATTACAGTATATTATTACAGGTCTATATCTTCGACTTTCTATTATTTTTGAAAGGATGAATCCATCCAGTTAGATATTTTAAAAAAACTTGACTGTCTCTAAACTTATGAGACGCACTTTATAGAATGTATGTAATTTTATTTTATGCACTCAATTTTGATTTGATATGATGTTTTGTTTATGGCATTATTGGGTTTTACAAGTAAATGCTAATCAAAACTTCTTCATTTCTGCCCAATCAACGAATTACGGCCATGCTGCATTTGGTTGTAAAAACGTTTCAGTTTTTGCAGTGTTGATGATGGTTTATGGCTGTTTTTGGTGTCAATTCTGTTTGAAAAAACATTAAAAACGGCAAAAATAGAAACTTTGAAATAAAACAAGGGTGCCATAGGCTTAAATGACCATTAGACTACGTATAACTGCAGCTGTGTCTCATTTCAATCAATTGATATGCTATAACTCGATCTGACAAAAAATGTCCATATACAGTAAGGCTGAAACAAAAGCTTCTGCCTCCCTGTCATCCATCACTGCAAAGATGACGGCTCTGGCTTGCGGCCAAAATTCCAGACGACCTATCGAGTTGCATGTGCTTTTCGATACTACTCGCAAAAAAGTACAGCATGTGGAGGAAAAACCGTACTCTGATGTTTTGCCTTGATTTTATGAATTATGGCGATCTTCCGCCTGTGTGTTTAGCATTAAAGTAAAGCGGAGAGGATTTCCAATTGAGCTGTGGTTTTTAATTATAGCGAGTTGTGTTCAATTCGATTAACTACGAACTGTAATGCAGCCACGTTCGCACAGCGACATGGGCATGTTGCAAGGCAAAGCTGCTAATCAATACAAATAAAAGTAACGCGAATATGTAAACGCTGGTACAATAAATTGACGTAGGAGATAATTGCAACTATCCAGAACAAATGTGCAATTATGAAATGGAAACAGATACACCCTGATACAACACGCACACGAGCCGGTTGGTCTGTGTGTGTGAATATAGGGGCAACTTTAACACTGTGGATGTGCAGGTGCCCCATGGCAAACATTTTGTACAATTTCAGGTCTTCCGCTGTCAATTGTCACTCAAATTCTTCCGAAATAAATCTGTCATGCCCTTTGGGGACTTAAGTTATTCCGATAATCCACACGACACTCATGATATTATGTAGGTTCGTTTTGATTATGCGGGAACCGGGAACGATTCACAATTCATCCTCCCGTATCTTGGAAAGTCGTACGTCATTGGTTGATTGAAAGATATCTAGTCTCATTAGCGTAATTTAACTTTATTTATTAATTGTCATTACATTATTGCAACGCAGCAGTTGGTTTTAATTTTTGTATCACAGATCACGATTCTACAAGACGTGGTGGGAAATCTTTTTGATTTGCTAACAAACTCATTTAGGAAGTTAATTAGTGAGAGGGTGGAATTTAGAAAGTGGAAGTGTCAGCGCAAATTTTACTTCACTGACAATTAGATGAAGTGATCCTACAAATTAGCAAGATTTAGCCAATTACTGCACCTTTCAACTTGATGGCTTCGTTTGAAACTTTTAACGTTCAAGGCAGCAATTTCAACGTAATGATCATTTTGGTGTATCTAAAATATTACTATACACACTTTTTTTTTACAATCGCAATAAATCAAATTTCGTATTTTCTTTAAATTTTTTTAACATACCGAATACGTTGCGTTAAACGCTTAAAAGGATCGTTATGCTATTTATGAAAATGTCGGTTTGTGATGTTTTCCTGCGGAAAAGTGAAGACGGTCTTAGAATTATGGCAGCTTGTGGTTTTAATTTGTTGATCCTCTCATTACGCTTAACTTATTTATTGAGCCATTGTTGAAATATTTTTCAAATGCCCAATGAACTCCGTTCGCTTATAATCTGGTTTGACACTGAGCTGAAATTAGAGCGGTGACATACTGTAAAGTCTTTAAATCTGTCCATCGTCATTTATTTTTAAAACTGTTGTCTGGAAGGAAATACTTCACGGTAAACATTGGTTAATAAATTAAATTTCAAAACAATATTTATTAAAGCGTGTTGCTAGATGAGTGATTCAACTGCTGCACCGTAGTAAGTAGAAATCGGTGAGATATTGAATTACATTTGGATTATAAGCTTTGGTTTGCGTTCGTTCGCGTGTTCTCCCGGATAGCTCAAGTGGCACTGCAACCGCTGGCAGGCGGGAGATCTGCGGCTGAAGTCTCAGTTTGAGTTTAGTGAAATGCCATTGTGGAATACGCACTTAATCATCATAAGAAAATAATTGTGATGCGTTCCTGTAAAACGCAGATAATGCTAAATGGATGTGCTGGCGCTGTTTTGCCATCGGTAAACATAAGCATAAACTACAGTCTGCACACGCAAACACACAAGTCTAAAATTGTTTATCGCACACGAGTGAGTGTTCAGAATTTGATGAAAACCTTAATAATGTAGTTGTTCACTTAAACTTCGAGTCACTTTCTTGTCGGAATGTACTAGCAACAATTTAAGTAATCGGTGTATTGAATGTTTTTGAATACTAGATATGGAATGCGTTATAAATTTTGTATCAATAAAAATTTCTCAAGTAATTAATTACCAGCCGTCTCGTAAATTGAGAAAAAGTTCGATTCTTTTATTGCAGTGCTGCTGTAAAACTATGCCCATTAACCGGAGAGTGATGGATGATGCTAGTGGTGATAGAATTTGAAGTCAATTCCGCGATTCCATCCTATGACAATTTCATCATGACGTCATTAAATTTCAATCTCCACGCAAAGGGATTTACATTTCCCTGTGGGCTTTCGGTGTTGAGGATGATGGCAAAACCTCTAAATAAACATTAAATGACAAAACTCTCTTCATTCTGTTTCCATGAATTTCTTTTCGTCCTTTGCATTTCAAATTTATCAAATTTTAGCTTTCAAGTTTTTTAAATTAAGTTTGTCCGTGCTGTGGTAAAAGTTTAGCCAATTGAAATAAAGAAAACAATTGCTGCGTGCAAAATAAATGTTCGATTCCGATTTTTGGAAAGCATTTTAATAAGAGTAATCTTCTGTTGTTAGTTTCGATTAATGTGCATGTAAATTTAAGTTTTAAGTGGATTCAATTTTTATAACGAAATTAGATTTCGCCGTCCATGATGAATGCAATTATCTTACTGAACCCCTTGCCTGTCGAATTTAATAAAATTTCTTATTAGTTTCAACAATCGACGCCACATAAAGCCCACGTCCCATAGCTTATGTAGGATTCTTGCCAATTAATTATGTTAATAGCCTTACCTTGACAAAAATATGATATGGTATGAATAAAACAAAGTCCTGGAAGTTGGCCCTTTGTAAGTGCTTTGATACGGGTTTAATTTCTTGTATGTAAATTGCATAAACAATAAATAACTCAACAACCAAAATAAATATCAAATGTCCAATTTTTGCTATTATCTTACATTACTGTTGTAAACTATACAATTTCTAAAGCACAAACTTTCCATTTATTTTACAAAAATTAACAAAATACTTTCCAATAAAGAATAATAATAATAATAATAATAATAATAATAATAATAATAATAATAATAAGAATAAACAAACAGCAAAAAATTAAAATTTAATTGTACAACGAATGATAAAAATGAAGAAGAAAAACTAAATATGTTTTCGTTTTTCAGTTTAGATGCATCTATTGCACTGTAAACGAGAGATGAAAAGTAAAGTATCGATCGAGAGGAAGACTATGGAAGTCCAATAAGTCAAGTTAAAAGATTAAATTATCACATCGATAAACCAAATGACGCACGACATACGTACATCCACACACACTTTCACACGAAAATACAAATTTTCAGATAAAGAGGAGAGTCTAATTTTAGAGTTTAAATTATTGCACCGGGGTTTCTGCCGTCACGTTTTCGGTGGCGTGAGATGCGCAATAATACTTTTTGTGCGCGATGAACGTAGACAGATAAGTGAAAGAGATGTCGCACGATTTGCAGTATTTGGATCCTACTCGTTTGACCACAGCAGGCGGCGCACTACTACTCGCATTCGGCGATGTCGCAGCGACGACCGGAGGCGTCGTGTTCCCGCTCGTGACTGGAGATGTGTTGGAACTTTGTTCGGTTCCGACCTCCAAGTTCTCCTTGCCCGGCTCGGTCCCATCACTCGTGCCATTCTCACTGGGTTCGGGCGTGCCTCCTCGCGACGCGCTATTGTCTTTGTGCACAAGTCGCATGTGCCGTACAACATTGCCCTTATAAGTGGAACTGTAGCCGCATAAATCGCAGAAATGCGTCGGAGGTTTATCCTTTGCGTCGAGCGCGCCACTGGCAGACGCTGATGCACTCTTGTCTTCACCCGAAGAATCACCGGTTGCATCTTCGCTCGTCGCAGGTGTGGGCATGACAACAACATCGTCATTGACCATACAAGCGATAAAAGATTCTTCCGTAACATCACTTCCTTTCTCGAAATGCATGCGTATGTGTGTTCTCATGCCCCGCAATGTGTTGCCACGGTAACCGCACAACATGCACCTAAATGCCTTGATCCCGGCATGCGTCTCGATGTGTTTCTGTGCGGCCCCGATGGTGGGCAGAAGAACGTGACAGTAGGGGCAACGCCAACCCGGCGCTGCAGACGCTGCCAAAGTCTTCTCCGTCGTGGCGAAAGCAGACTGAGAAGACTGCTGACATTTGATAACGGCCGAGCCTTTAATCACTACATTTTCAGATATATTCAGTTTCTCCCTTTTCGGGCAATAATAAGTCTGATGAGCGCTCAAGTTGTCCAGCGAAGTGAATTTAATGCCGCACGCAAAACAAAAAAATTGATACATTGTCTTAGGTCCTTGACTGCCGCTGGATCCGTCAATCAACGATCCGCTTGCCACTTGATGATTTGGAGTGTGAGGAGTCAAAATCCGTGTGCGCACTACGTTGTCGGTTTCACCGCCCCCGCTCCCGCTCCCGCTCCCGCCCTCGCACGTTGGCACCGATTCCTCACACCCAGCGTCATCTGCCGGCGACGATAGCGATGCAACTGGTTTTCTACCTCCACCTCCGCAGTAATGTCTTTTATGAGCTAAGTAATTCTCATGAAGATAGAAGACAATGTTACACTCTTTACACTTGTTAACTGCTGATTTGACACTTTTCGTCACTTGAGATTCCCCTTCGTCACCAGGTGAAGAAGGGGTCGCGTGTCTCTGATGAGGTGAACGCACTTTAGGAGAACTGACCCTTGATTCTGCTGCTGACTCATCCCCAGACCGATTCACGTCTTCATCTTCCACCGACTCCTTGCGTTTCACGCTCAAATCCAAGGGTTGTTCGGAGCAAGAACCCGCGTTCTGTGTCAGAAATTTCGTTCGTCCGGGACTTCGACTTCTTTCGGGAGGGGATGAGGAAGACATTGCCGGAACCGACTGCATCATGTCAGCATTTCGACCGTAATTCGGCGATGTCGAACCGACAGAAGCAGCAGCTGCAGCAGGCGCTAACACTGTGAATGTGGGCACCATGCTTGCTGTCGAAAGGTTCCCGTTAGGCAATAAAAGATTTCCAGCAGGTACTAGTCCAGCAGCTTGCACCAAATTCGTTCCCGGTACGTAAGAACACGGCACGAGAATCACGGGATTCGACGGTATTGCCAACATGGGTTGGCTCATCATAATTCCTCCTGATGGCGGGCTGACCGCAACACGCGATTTGCTCTCGTTTCCAGCGGACATGTGGTTTTGAGGCGAAGACTGCAGGGATCTTTGCACGTGCCTTGTGTTGCAATAAAATTGTTTATGAACTTGAAATGTCTTCATTGACGAAAACTGAATGTCACAGTTACTGCAGTAACGAGCCGCGGCTGGAACTAGAAGTGGAACCGTCCCCGTCCCCAAATCCCCAGTCATGTTCTCCACGGCCGACGAGTTGTCGTGATGAGTGTGCAAATGCCGCGTTAATGTCGCTTTTTTATCGCACAAATACGAACACACTGAACAAACGTACGCTTTTCCTGTACGTTGACATTTATTAGGTGGGTGAGCTTTGTCGTCGCACAATGGGGAGGAATTTCTCAATTTGTTGCTTTTATTCTCGCTAGCTGAATCTTCATCCGCAGTTTCTTGTTTGACTTTTTCGCAAGAGTCGTCTGTCGAAGAATCTGAAAAAATAAAGAATAGAAATTATACAATCTCGGCTGTTTTAATCAGTTTTATCTGGCAAGACAGTTTTTTTTTTCACGCTAATAAAAACCTTTCTTAAAAAGATGGTGAAAAAAATTTCTTTTATCGTCCTGCGTGTGAGAGCAGAAAAAGAAACTTGATTCAGTTAGAGGAAAAGTCAACCTGCAATCAGCAACGAATTCAACGGATGGTTTGGTAAAAGTTTGGATAAAAATTCATTCTTTTTTTTAAAGTTTCGATGGATATTAACAGGGAAATTAACGAGAATAAAGCTTTATGGCCAGGCACTGGCATACAAATGTTTCTTTTCTTTAATGTACGTAAACAAGTTTGTTCTGCCAGCCTTATTCAGTGTATGCTCACATCGCAATTAGCGCCATTTCTAAAGCCACTTCACGCCATTCACTGTAATTATCATCATTCCTTTCCCCGTTGCACCCTCCTTTATTTCGCTTCAAATTAAATTTCATTATTCTTTTTACGCGCCATTTCCTCCTCCTTAAAACCGACGCCAATGAATTTTACGCAGCGACATTTCACCTAAAACAAATTGTGGCGAACAAAAAAATTGAGCAAGAAATCGAAAAGAAAAAAAAATTACATTTCATCATCTTAAAGATTTCGTTGAATATTATTGAATTTTTTTGAAATTAAATCTTTAAATAAAATATATTTACATATTAAATATACACTTACATTACTTATTGGTTTAACTTTCATATATGTATATATGAAAGCTAATCCAATAAGTAAAAGTAAAAACTCTAAGCCTTCCTTTTAGAATTTTTAGTTTCATCTTTCATACTTTTCAATTCATCTTTAAAACCAAGAGACATTTTTTAAATTTACGGTTTTCAAAACTGCGCACAACGAATTGCTTAATCGATTAACGCTAAAATCTTGTGAGGATTAATCGTGGGATTAATCGAAGATTAATAAAAATAAATATATGATAAAATTCTATCATTTTTCCTAATTATTTCCCAAACCAAAGCGACACAGGTTTCCCACACCTTTAACATTATTCACTGTGCGGTGATAAAATAAAAATGAAAAAAAAATTAATTAATTAATTAATTTAAAAAGTTTAGTTGCGAAATTTTATGCACTTAATCCTCGGAATGAAAATTAAAATTCCTTAATCCATTTCTCTTTTAGTTTGAAGCACTCTCGAAACACTTTGGAAACTGCATCAAAAAATTACTTATTCAATGTTTAACGAATAAATCAAATAGGAAAGGTATACCACGTATTCATTAAATAGCCCATCAAATAGCAATAAAAGTTTATCGATTCTTAATTCTCAAAAGCATCAGGTAAATTAGTTTCGATTTTAAAAAAGTATGAAGACAGCCAACAACAACAACCGACTAGTAAAGAAGAGAATGTGTGGAGTCTAATTCCGCTATCTCGAGGAAAAATTCCAAAGCGCAGTAATTAAATTCCAGAGCAATTCCTTTGCCCGAGTTGGTTTCGTGGTCAACTTTGATTTATATTTAACGCCACATACTGATTAAGACTCATCTCACACTTGCACTGTGGCTGATTGGCGTGATTGCATCTTTTGACGACGGGTGGCTGCGTTACTATGGTTACCACGACACCCTTCCACAGCCATATCATCACGTCGTTCTAAGAATGACACGGCCATAAATTTTAACAAATTTTTATATTTTGTTCGAGAGAAAGTTATACAAATTATTTTATATTGATTTATATTAAAGTGTAAAAACAAGATTTTTTAATTATAATTTTACACTTTTTTTTTGTTAATTATTTTATTTTATTTTATTTTAAACGCTCAAAGAGGTGTAGATTGGGTGGTAAGAAAATGTTTGGTTTTGTGTGTGGTCAAATGATGACAGTGGGTTTGTTCCAAGCAGCAAGTAATATTGGTACCAATGTTGGTTTTTAATTGGCTGTATACAGGGTGTTTCATTAAAGTGTATGCAGTACAATTTTTCAGTCAATAAAAAACTATCGTAGATTGTTTTCACGTATCTACAGCAAACACTTTTTAAGTCATCCCATGTTTACTGCAAACTTGTGTACCGTATTATATGAGCTAAGTTGATTTGAATAAAATTTTTTTTGGCAATATAGCCCAACAGAGTGGCAATATCTGTCCTATACAAATTTCAAATATGGTTCCAACATTTAAAATACAGTACAAAAAAATATTGGGCAAACATATGTAATATTGAACCAATTAAACATAAACAATGATTACCAATATTGGCGTAATAAGGAAAACCAATGTCGGAAAAATGTTGGTTATACACCAGCGATACAGACCAATACAGAGCAACAAAACCTATATTGGCTCTTCATGACACCAACATTACTTGCTGCTTGGAGTGGTGCGGATTCTTTTTGTGAGATAGGTTAGTTTAGATGTTCTAGAGGTCAGGAGAGAGATAGGACATAAATAATGCTTGGGTTGTTTTTTTATTGGAGTTTGTTTGAAAGTGTTTGCATACAAAAAATTGAAAATTCCATTCACAGTCAAAATGTTCTTTTCAAATTTTTTTCTAGGAAATAACTGTAAAATCCTGAAATAACTTTCAAGCCAATTTCCGTTATCAAATTGACCTATTTAACTTTAAATCGCGCATCATTATGTCAAAAGCAGACCAATAAGTATATTCGGGTCGGCACTTTTATAAATCCATAATTTATACGCTTCCTAAGGCTAACTGCAATAGCACACAGATTGAACACAAAATGTTGAAAAGTTGGTAGGTCGGAACGTATGTCACGACATTTCTAAAATGAGAGTCCATTTATTATTGTCAGAGGTAAACAAAGGGTTGACACTAGAGTCATACATTTATAGATGAATGAATATATATATATATGTACATATATGTGTATGCAGACATTAGAATGGAAATATTTAAACAAAAGTTTCTGAAGCAAAACTGAGGGAATTTATGTTAGCTAAAGGTTAGACAACACCGAACTCGAATGATCACATCACTGGGAGTGCAGTACTTTATAATATTATGGTTATAATAAAGTAGGAGGGGGGGAAAGAAACATTTGCTGTAAGTTCACATGTGTGCACAGCCACATTGGCGTTATTTCCTTCACTACGAAGTACTAAATTGAGAAGTAAATTGTCCATGTACTTTACTCTGGCGACAAAACTTGTGGCCAATCAAAAGCGAGCAACATTGCATCGTGGGTCAATATTGTCGTGAAATATTATTTTAATTTGATTTAGAATTAATCCAAAAAGAAAAGAACACAATATTCACTCGGATTCTGATTCGCAGAGCGTTTATATACATGTAGTGCATTTTGCTCTCAATTTTTTCATCCGAGCAAAATCGCCGTACGTGTATGCTCAGCATTACAAAATACGTTGGTAGATTAAATTGCGAAATGTTTTTAAATTGTCCAAAGTAGAAAAGAAACAAATAATAGAAAATAGAAAGTCTCATATAATCTATCCAAAGCCATTGGTCGAAATGATGCAATTTGTTTTCACAACAACGGTTACCAGTCCCCAGAGTAATATACTTGTAGGCGCAGTTACAAGAAATAAATGTTTGCTTTACAATTTCGAAATATTGAATGAATAAAATCCACATTATTAGAAGGAAGTTGAAAGTTAAGGAAACAAATGTTCCGAGATCTACAAGAAAAGGTAAATTTACATTTCCGTAAAAATTAGTTTCTTTCTACTTAATTATGCACTAAACCTCACCGAGTGTTCAGAAATGCCGCCCGCGAGTTGTATTATCTAAATCCAGTAAACACGAGGCTAGATTAAAGCACCGATATGAAAAAAGACTTATAAATATAAATGCTTCTAACTGCGGTTGCCATGATAAATTAAAAACTTAAAGCTATAAATGAAAATGTTGAAGGAAGGGGAAGGAAAAAAAATTCAAACGCATTGGCTGACATTTGATAAATAAGCAAAGAAGGGAAGAAAAGAGAAGCCATCTCCATTTCCTGCAAATCCTTCTCGCTTATTCCTTCGGTCATTGCGTTAAACGTAATGGCCTCGCTTGATTGCTGTGTATACATAGTAAGTATGGTACGTGCCATTTCATTCATTCGCGTTGCAAGTTACCTCTTTTGCTCTCATTATGTTATGACATTACGCAGAATGGGGTTTTAATTTAATTACCTTTGTTACAATTTTAAACAACTCTGTAAATGACCTTATCTTGCAATTGCATTATTAATTTCATTTGCTGTCAATTAGGATATTTTATTTTACCCTGTTTGAAAAATCTGGTTTGGCGTTTCAATGGACCGCTAATCCAATCAAGCACCTTTTAAAGGACTGTTGTGTATTACGTAACCATCTTTAATTAAGTACTACCTCAAAGTCTAAATGTTAAGCGACAATTGTACAGTTGCCAGGCAGTTAAATGCCAGAAACAATGCAACAACAAAGGAATCCACGAACGTGGAATCCCGAATCAACTTTAATTATGTACATACATACATAATAAAGACATTTTTTTAAAAAATGTACGCACACTTGGCTCCACCTGCCTGCAGCCAGCTCCCACAACATCTTTTGTGCAACCTACAATTAGATTGTACCGGAACAACAGGAAATGAAGTACTTAGTTAGATCACTTATTCTGGATTAACGTTGAACAGTAGATTACAGTTGCAAAAGCTGCAAATCTAAAGCCCGAAACTAAAATCTTTGGAAAAACATCACGTTGAAATTGCTCTCAAGATCAATCAAGATTTTTTAAATTACTTAAAAGACCTGTCAATAACACCTGGCAAAATACCATTTACGTTATAATTGTAGGTTATTAACGAGTCTACGTGTCTCGATTATTATCTAGGATTAATAGGTAATCGATAAATAGGAAAATTGAAAAAATAACGTATCCAAGACAAGACACTTTTCAAAAATATTAATTTAAAAAAAAATTCTTCATAATTCTGGCTGCTTGTTGTCTTTTATAAACCTATATTTTTTGTTTTTTGTTTTTGCTTTTGATTTAAGAGTGACAAAAAGTAATAAAAACGATACTGTCTGTAATCAATCATCTTCAAAAAGTTGGGACCCCTTCAAATGACATGACCCTTAATCAGGGGGTAATTTACAGGACACTTTCTTTTTCGTCAACACTTTCGCATAGTTGATAAAATCACCAGATAAAAATAGTTTGAAGATAAGGGAAAAGCTTCGCTTGCTGATTGCAGAGTTCTCTAAGTTAAACAAAATAACCAAAAAAATAAATTCGATCATTTACTTGTTTGTGTCGCCATCTAGCGGACAACATTCAAACTTTCAGTGGATGCAAATACATAAATTTCATAGCTAAACAAACTGAACGGAAGTAAATAAAATCGCTTCGCACAACAAAATTGTAATATAAAATATACAATTACAATAGACTCCCGTATATCAAAACCGAGATAACGAATTTCTCGTTAAATCGAAGTTTCAAAATTGGCCATTTTCTTTGTGTAATTAATTCTCATTAGACATTACAGAAAGGAAATGGTTACTACCCTCACATTTTCGTTATAACGAGATTTCACTGCATTAGCTTACCATTAGAATTAGCAGATGGCAGCACTTGTTTGTCTGAATTTTCATTAGTTGGTACGTGCCTGTGCGAGCAATAATAAGTTTGATGCGCTTCTAGGTTACTTCTACTGCTGAATTTTATGCCACAAGGAACACATGCATATAAGGCTCCTAAAACATATTAAAAAATTTAAATATTATATTTTATTAAAATTTCTTTCGATTGTCGGGCGTGAAAACCAAATCAAAACAATTTTTTACCGTGTTTTATTTCGGATGTAGACACAGACTTGGGTATCACAGGCATATAAATAACTTGTGAGCCTGTTAAAAAAACAAATCCCACGTTAATTAACTCACAAAAACATGATTTTTTTTTTAAAAAAATGTTTTTATTTTTATTTTTATTTTTATTTTTTTTTTCTGTTAACATTTATTACTCACACTTTAAAGCATGAAATAAAAAGGTTAGACTCAGGTCAGAAGAAAAATTTCAATGAAGCATCTCAAAGAACTACTAGTAAAAGAAAAGGAAAAAAAAAAGAAAGTGCAGGTTCATATTTAAAAACAAAAAAGAAACATGAAAAAAGGAACTACAGCAAGAAAAAAGCGCGAAAAGAAGAAAAATAAAAACTTTAAACGCCAATATCGCCAACTAAACAGCCACACTTAACCACTACTCGATAACTCACCGGAAGTAATCGTGTCATGATTAATTTTTCTTTCTTGATGCGCGTGTTCTGGTGGTGTGTGTGGTTCCTCTTTAATGAACGAAGAAGGCGGTTCATCTCCATCCTTAGTTACGTCAATTCCTTCTTCATCCTCAGCCGATTCGTTTCCTCCTCCACTACTTATTCGATCCGGCGACGCCCTCGCAGCATCTTTTTTCACCATGTATGCCACGTGACATGGTGGTGGATAAGTGGTCAATACCGTTCGAAACATGGTTTGAAGTTCGACGTCCGCTGCGAGGTCCCGGTCCACGGTCAGCCAAAGGTGACCGCCTGCAGTGACAAATTAAAAAGTTAACTTAATCATCGATTCCGTGACTCAACCTGTTTTTTTTTTTTTGTATTTTTTTTTATTACTGAGAAAGCAGTATAAAAGCTCTTCATTTATCTAATCTATAATATGTCTCAAACTATCAGTAGTTATAGATATTATCATAAAGGTGTGAATTTATCGGCCATAGTTAAACACAAACATTTCATGTGATAGGCTGCAAATGTTTTATTAGTTTCACGTGATTTCGTGTAATCATTTCGGCGCCTATTCTAATCGCTTTTCCTGATACAATATCGATTGATAGAAATCAAACTGACTACAAATATTTGTGATCAACCAACATGGAAAATTACTGAAAAAAATACCGGTTTTTGTCTCTTATTGTGGAAAGATACAAAAAGTTCAATTTCCTGACTAGGCTTAAATAAATCAATATTGCGTAATTCTCAAAATAATTCGCAGACCAAAAAAAGAAAAAAAAATGGCGATAAGATTTTGAGGAATATTGCATCAACCACCAATTCCTTAAAAATATTCTTCCGTTAAAAGACGAAGAAGTAAAAGAAAAAGGGAGGAGGAAAAAAAAGATTAAGGGTGCAATGTTTAGAGTATCAAAAATACTTTCATTTCATAAACATGATTACTATAAACAAGGTCTAAAATATGATACAATATTTATCTGTTATCAATTGCGAGTTTATTAAACCAAGATCACTGGTTTGCGCGTAAAAGCTTGGTTGCAAATAAACTTTTAATCGGCAATTTGTCATCAGGTGTGGTTTCAACAATAAATTTAATCGCTTAATTTCGTTTTATCTCGAGTCGAGTGATGTTTATCAGAATTGGTGTAAAAGTGTCTTACCATTCAAAGTGATGGTTGAGTTGTTGTCCCTTGGGTGAATGGCAGACTTCAGAAGTCGTAACCAGCCACCTGCTTGATCTTCCACCATAATAGCCACTTCGTGTCCGTTCTCGTCCAACACCTTTTTTAAAACAAATTATGAGGAATCAACTTTGGAATTTGGAACAGCGCGTCAACAAATTTGCGAATGGGAATCTATTTTTATTACAACTCGTTTTCATAATTCAAAAAGTGCGAGAAGAAAAAATTGTCTCGCCTTTCATATTATCGTTGTCAGTTTTAATCAATGGACTTTGCACTCTGGACTTTGGCCTCGTTCCAATGAATAACATTTGCCGATCAATTTTCGTTCGAGTAAAAAGTTTATTGGTCGAATACTGAATTGTTTAACTTTACCATTAAACATTCCCTGCAATCGCCCATTTTTGTGCATCAATCAAAACTACACACGTACGAGTTGTTGGTAATTTAAAATGATCTTTAAAACTCATACACAGCGCACCAAGTAAAGAAAAAGAGAGAAAATTTGAATGATTTAAATGTTTAATGGGTGTTACACCACATTTTTACAATATCAAAAAACAGTCCAATTCTTGGACCCAATTGTAATCATTAAGTGGCCTTTGAATGGACCATTGACCTTCTTAATTAAAGAAAATTAACCAGTTTAGCTGAAAGATTATGAATTAAAAATCTATATACGATGAACACTCTTATTTTTCCATTCTATTTATTTTTTAAAAAAAAAAGTTATTTTGTTGTGATGAAAAGATAACAAACAAAAAAACAAATAAACTTTTTTTTTAAACAAAAATAAAGTTCGTTATATAACTTTTAATTTTTTTTAGGTTATTTATTTATTTATTTATTTATTTATTTATTTGTTGTTTCTTTCTTACTTCGACGCAATTCGATCCAGCATCAGCTTCCCCTTGAGTCACCAATCTTCCAGCGAAAGGCCCAAAAAAAGTATTTTTAGCAATGGACACCTGACTCAAGACCACATAATCATCTTGAGCCTCCTTCAAGGCAAGGACATCTGGTGGCAAACGGAGAAGCTCAGCTAAATCGGCTAGATCGTCGTCTTTTCCTATAAAATAAAATTTAAAAAAGAAAATTAAATTAAAAATTAATAAATGCAAGCTAATAGCTTGTTCTTAATTGAAATATAACACCCACTAAGGTAATGACTAAAAGGTTGACGTGTAAAAAAAAAATTAAATCTCCTCTTGTTTGATATTTAAGCATCACAAACTCCTATTGTCTTTGAGAAGAGAAAGCGATCAATAAGCATCTCGCTGACTTTGCTAGCTAACGACATCTGGCGAGTGACAACCTCAGTTACAATTATTTCTTTAAGAAGTGAAATGAGTCAGAGCAAAAAAAAATTAGCACCTCATTTATTCATTAATTAAGCATCAGATTGGATTTCCCGCATCTAAAATTTTCCTAATCAAAAGTTTCAATAAACTTAACAGATAAAGACGCCAAAACGCCCAAACCTACGTGATCAAATTACAAATTAAAACAAATTACTTCGTACCAAGAATACCTATTCTTATTACGAGTTAACAACACCAACCCAAAATAAACCTTTTCTGAAAAATCAAACAGTCGTTGAAACCAAACAGAATTGGAGTAAAAATTATACAACATCACTTAAAAGCAGCATAGGATAGTGAGTGAACTTTGAGATATTGCTTCTTGTTCTTTGTTTTTCCTGTTTTTTTTTATTTTTTTAGATGAATAAAAAAAAAAAACTCGTTTTTTCTTATCAACTGGAGTCCAAAGATTTTGGATGCCCTTACTACGTTACTATCATGATCAATATCCTAAAAGCGATTTTCAAACTCAGATAGGGGCAAAATGGATAGAGAATAAGCTAAAAGCATACAGCACTGGCCACACACGACTCAGATAAGACATTCTCAGCCACCTCATAAATCACAAGTTCTGCTTCTCCGTTCCTATTTCTCATGGCCACATGGCAAACCCATGCTAATCACGTCCATGCCGTAATTCTCGCGATAAAGTGCGAGAGTGGAACAAGTTTTATCTACTATCCAAGCAGAAGACTTCCCATGAATAGCTCCAAGTCTATCAGTTTGTAGATAATCATAATATATTGACTCAAGATACCGAGGAAGAAAAAAAATCAGTTATGTACTTTTATGCTTTAACCTGCTACCATTTCTTATAACATTGTAGCTGATCTGAATATAGGACTCGCAAAACGCCGTATATTTAACAGCAATAACTCAACGGTAAATAACATCGGGATAAAAACCACAGAAAATATACTAACCCAGTTTAACACACTAACGTCAGTGGAAATTGATTAAAAATGAAAAATAAACATTCCGCAGCAGGATGCGCCCAGTTGGCGTCAAAAAGTAGACAGGATTTCCACTCCTAATACTAATACAACTCCAAACCCTTACCTTAGAACACGCGTGCGATTTCAAATAGTCAAGTGCAGACGCGGTAACAGGTTATACCAACAGGCGAGATAATTGATGACTACCGGTATGGGGAAAATTTTGACACCAGCGACTTAAAATAAAGCGTCGTGTGTATATCTGTCACACATGCTATTGTATACGATCGTCGAATAGTGGGAGAAAATACAAGATTCGTAGTGGACTTTGGTCGAGCACGCGCTCGAAGGCTGGGGGAAGAGGTCACTGCGACCAGCCACGGGCGGGGAGGTAGAAAATGGGCAAAGTGCAACTATTTATACATGAAAAACATAAATAAAATAAAATATAAAAATTGAAATTCTCCATTGAGAATTCGAAAATGTGAAAATGTGAAAATTTCACTGAAAATGTGTATCCTTGTCGATTGGGTAAAGTAATTTTCTCCCAATAACATTCAATTTCCTTCCACCTCGATAAGTAGCCGCACCATCGCCAACGCCCACACATTCTTCCTCTCCTCTGCCCAGTCAGTGAGAAAATTTTTTTCCCCCCCTACTTTTTTTGTTTACTTGGTGAATTCGTGGACTAAGTGATAAGGACAAATTGTTGTTCGTGACGAGGGAAAAAATTTCAATTGACTCTTCTCTTTGCAACGCCACCTATCAGTCGAAAGTAGCAGCAACAAACGCCTCACTTCGGAGTGGTTTGTACAAAGGGGGTATGAAGGGGATGGTGCGACGCAACGCGTGCGTGTGAAGAACTGTCAATTTATCGCACTTCCGATGGTGCACACCACCATATCCCATGGCAAATTAAACGACTTCCATTCAAGCCAAACTTACTTTAAGAAGAGTTGAATCTAAATTTCAATCAATACCCCTTTCTCACCCTTTGAACTCACTAAATTGACCTGCTCAATTTGGCGCCGTGAGCTTCCCTCGATATTTGTGTATTTCTTGGCAGTTAAAGTCGTCGAAAATAAAACAAGAAATAAAAATCGTTTTCCTTCAATCACTACAGCCTGTAAAATCTTTTATCCACATTTGCGCACCGTTTGCCAATGGGAATTTGGCCTCGTGGTAATAATTTAGCCCTTCATCTGCTAATCTCCAGCGAGGAAACCAAGTTTGGCGTGAGGCTTTTGTATTAGAAAACTCAAACTTCCATTTAGTTGCCAACCACCGAACTGCTAATCAGCACGCGCGCCTCAATTCTTGTTTAGAAGTCGATTGGATGCGTCTCATGGATCCCAAACCCAAACATCTCGTTACAATAACATTTTAAATGCGCCATTTCTCCGTGCATTAATTTAATTGTGAATTCAAGAGTCAAAAAACGTTTGTTCGAAAAAGCCACGTTAAAAAAAATTCTTTAATAAAAGAAAAAAATCAAAACAAAACTGTATTAAATTAATGCACTCTCATTTCTTTTTAATGAGGTTTTACCCAACATTCATCAGGACAAGTGCGATGCCTTTCATCAATGAACATTTCGGTGTTTGGCGGGCGTGCGACGATGCGAGGCGGCCAATCTCGGCCTCATGTCACACTTGACATAATTTTTCACAATTTCTCATTAAATGGAAAGTCGTCGCATGTGATTAACCAATTATCGCGCAGGCGCGCCAACACTACTTTCCCTTCGCATGACGCCGCGTTAAACGTAAAACTGACACGATAAAAGCGTACTGCTCTCTGCAAAACACGTAATATTCCGACACAACTTTACTAGGTTAACAAAAGAACCGGATGAAAATGACAAGTGAAGTTGCAATACAAGATCTAACTGCCAGACAAATGACGATATGGCCCATAAAGACCAACCAAAACGACTCTGCATGCTGATGAAGATTCTAAACCCAACCACATATTTAATTCACCGTGAATACATTGCACATAAGACTAGCCATGGAAATGAAACAAAATGGACAAATAAATTCACATTGTAAATTTCTTTCCTTTGTACATATTATTATTTTTGTTGTTGCATTATTAGCCCTTCTGTTGATTGACATTGTATAACCAATTTCCTCCTCTTTTCATACATTTCAATTTACTTAATTCAACCGTCGTATAATCGAGTGTACTGGTCAAAGAGCAAGACCACTCGGCCCATTGAATTCTATTAAATGGGTCAAAGAGGCAAAGATGCGTCGCTGTTGCATCATGCTTCCAGTCTCACCTTACACTGAAACATTCGCACATATTGTTGGCTTTTCATCCGAATTCTTTTCGACTTGAAATTATACATTCGTTTAAATTAAAATTTATCTTTTCAAATATCTTTATCATCCATTTGCGTAGAAGCAGATGTCATTTAAATTTTTATCAGTAGATTGTACCTGAATTTAGAACTGCCATTATAAGATTTAGCCGCTATTAGTTATGATGCTTTTATCAGTTTATCATTGGTTTATTTTAAGGAATGGATATAAAAATTAATATTTACAACTCTAGCACAATAACATCAAACATTTTTTTAAACCATGAATGGTGAAAAAATATATATATATTTATATAATGTAAACAAACAAACAAAAAAGAAAGAAAGACTCTATACATATGAACCATTTGATATTCTTTTCCACTTTTCTAAGTTAAGGGTGCATGTGCATGGATTTGCACTGATAAAAGTTATCTCCCTCTCCCCACACAGTCGCCTCCCTCCCCTCACTCTGTCTGTGACTCTGCAGATAAATTCTGATAATTTAAATGAAGTTTTCCCTCTCAACTTATCTCCCGCCTCGATACAACGAAGTTCCTATCTCGCTAAATTAACAAAATAAAAAAAGAAGTTAAAAGGGAAAGAAAAAAATAATCATAAACTTGCATGTCGTTCACATGATTTTCTAGTGCTTTGCGAAATACTTATTGAGACACCAAACCGGAATCAAGTTTAAATTAATTTTATAAATAAAAAGTGCAAATTAATTAGTTGATCTAGTGGCATTGATGAAAAATGTGTGCAACCACGTGAAAAGAGAAATAGAGAGAGAGAGAGAAAGAGAGAGAGAGTGGTTTATATCTAACTCCTAACTGAGCTTTTATTTCCTGCTTTGGCAACTGAAATCGCGATAATTCGATGCGATAGGAACTCGCAACGGCGCACAGCGAGCGACGATACGAGCGCCGCGTCGTGATGGATAAGATAAGCTCGCCACTCTGTCACTGCTCATGATTTATCCCGTATTTGTGATTGTGTTGCTGCCTATTGATTAAATATCACAGTTTATTATCAGACAAGCCAAGAAAACTCCGCCATAGGCCATATACGCGCAACTTCCCTTGCGCTGATAGACTTGCAACTTATCTGCCTCTTATCAGCTTCAATTTTGAATTTCGCTTTTCTTTACAAGGTGAGTGAGTAGAAAGACACCTCTGTTTCTCCTCGCTGCCGCCACGTCGAGCCACTTGTCTTCCGGGGGAGAGGTCTATAGGCGCCACCTGTTATCGCTTCTCCTTTTATAAATATCCCTCGCTACAGTGGTGCCCTTTATTGCGATTAGATTTGACTTCAATAGTCTGTTGATGATGATGATGGTAGTAGTGGTGGAGGTGGGAACAAGGTGCTTATCACTTAGGAATTTTTAAAACTTATCTCCCTTTTTCTATTTTTTTTTTCTATCGTGCTAAAATTTATCAAAATGTGCTCTTCTATCGTTGACAAAGAAATGAGTGGAATTTTAATTACCTGTTCAACTTCACTGAAAATATCTGATTATTTATTTTCTGATAAAATTTTGTTGTAATAAATGAGCATGCAATAAAGGTGAGCTCTACTTTTGTTCACTGCGGTCTAAAATACAAATAAAGACATAAAACATACTAAAAAGTGCTGAAAACAACTTCCCTTTCGTTGTAAAAAGAAAAGAAAAGAAGAAAAAAAATAAGTACACGTATATTTAAAAATATATATAACCATTTCAAACATGAGCAAAAACATGTAACATAAACAGGACCATACATCTTGAGAGGGCCTGCACAATGGCCAGCAGAGATGCACGAGCAGCTAACCAGCAGCCCATCAGCATCTATTGGAGCGAGGAAAGGAATATCTTCTCTTGTATCTGCTCAAATGACGAGGCC
The DNA here is from genome assembly GCA_034701245.1 of Strigamia transsilvanica. NCBI lineage: Eukaryota > Metazoa > Arthropoda > Chilopoda > Geophilomorpha > Linotaeniidae > Strigamia > Strigamia transsilvanica. The sequence continues at coordinate 30,835 of JAQIXU010000072.1, read as the reverse complement.
TCCATACAGCACACCACCAAGATAAGTGCAAATGTAAAGCTATCCATCATGACTTTACAACTTGCTGCCTTCACCCTCTTCGCACAAGCAAAGTATACATAAAAATACTATGGCTTCAATAAATATGGCGCCTGTCTATATATTCACATCAGATAAGAATGAAATGAAAGTCATTTTACTAATATTTTTAAGATAGTTGCCAACTGCTCCATCTAAACAAAAATCTCGAGAGAAAAAGGAGAAACATCAAAAAGTTACTCTCTAATCATTTGACAGATTTAAAATTGCTTTAAAAAATGGACGAAAAAAAAGAGATGAGAGTCCCAGGCGATCAACCAGTTAAAAATGAATCCATAGAGATTACGGAACCTTTTCAAGCTTTTTTCTTCTCTTCTTTAACTCTGCCCTCAAGCATGAAGTGACACAATTCAATTCAACATAACTGTGTGGTTCACTTAAATTTTTTAAAAGAGTGTGCCATGAGGGGAAGAGAGAAGAAAAAAATCGCCGCCATCTGACAGATCGCAAATCCAACCACAATAGACCCTCTTCAAAATTCCCTCTAGCGATTACGATTGCAAGCTTTCGCAGCTATAAGAATTCACTCGGGTCTTTTAAGAGCAAGACTTATCGTCTTTTTCAGCTATACCAACTTAACAATTGCAGAATTAAAAATTACTTCTATGCAAATACAACTCTATTGGTCAGAAAAAGAAAGAAAAATAAAAATAAAAAATAAAAATAAAATGTTTCATATCAAATGTGTCATTTAAAATTTCCTTTGAGTGAACTAGATGTCACGTTTTATCATTCGTGGCATCTCTGAAAAGCTATGAAAGCCATTTTAAACCAGGAAATAATTTGTGAGAGGTATTTTTAAACCTATGAAAAACGCGAACGAAAATTCTGGTCATTTAGGGACGATAAGCCGTTGATGAATCACAAAAAAAATAAAATTAGAACCCAAAACCCAATTTTTAATTCATACGTTTTTTCAATTTTTCAATTTGTTTTGTATGCTAATTCCTACTGACATTTATTCAATAAAAAATGCGCTTTTAAATTAACGCTACATGTTTAGTCCAACCAGCGGTGTGGCAGCAAAGCTCAAGGGGCAGCGCAAAAAACTGATAATTATTTTTTTTTGGAATAAAATTGACTCACCAATAAATGAAAACATAAAATGCAATTAAGTACATTTTATTCCATTATTGACATTTCGTTTCATTAAATCCATAATCTTTATTTTGTAATTTAAATTTTCAATTTCCATTTTAAAAAAAAAAAGATACTAAATGTAAACGTCAAAACAAAGTGACGGCGAACGTGCCTTTGCCTTCCACTCCCCCTCTTCCATTTCAATCAAAATTAAAAAGGCGGGAAAAAAAATTCGTCGTATCGGGGGTCATGATTATTCACCTTGGAGACACGCCTATTATCTATCGCGATGAGTCACAAAGGAACATGGCCCGTCTGTCACGACGCATGCGCACCAGCAACTCATTTGCGAGCGTTCGTGCAGAAACATTCATTGTTGTTGTCTGTGATTGAAAACTTTTTTTCCACCCCCGCCCCCGAACTGAGCTTTGCATATCAACCACGTGCTAGCGGTGCCTGTCCATCAGATATGTCCAAACATTAGCCCCAAACCCCCGTGGCTTAATGGAGGCAAAATCAAGTCAAGAATTTATCATCGAGGGAATATTGTCAAAATTTTTTTTCGAGGTGTCTCTTATCAGGAAGTGAAATAAGGAAGATTGGACCAAGAGAGAGTGAGAGAGAGAGAGAGAGAGAAAGAAAGAAGAAGAGGTTCTGAACTCTAACCATGCCAGCGATAAAATGCGTCTGCCTATCTCATTCCTCCTTCACAATATGAAAAGGAGAAAGAAGAGTGCAAAATTAATGGCGCGGATATTTTCTTCAGCTTCTCTGCTACTGCAAGATATCGGGACAAATAAGTGCGCACGCGCAATCAACATGGATTAACATTAGCCGAATATTAACTAGCAATGACCTGATGAATAATATTCGAACCCTTCTTCGCTTGGATTTCCCCTTTTTTCCTCTTTTTACCTTACCCCCGCGCCCCCGCGCTCCCGCGCCCTTTCAATCCACAAACGATTCGAGTTGATTCTTTTCTTGAATCTTTTCTTGATCGTGAAAAAGATGTTGGCACGCGTTTCCTTCCTTTCGTTTCAAATGCCGGCGTCTCAGGGTTGTAAACGTCGTTGCGATGGTCTCGCGATTTTGCCTCAAAGAAAGCTCCCCGACGCCTGACACAGATTTGAACAAGCACAGATGAAATGGCGTCTTGTCAATAACTTGAGATTAGTTTGCGGTTGCTAGGTGACAGGAGCGCGGATGATGAATGATCAGATGCCGGAAAGACTCCCTTCCCACGAGCAGGGCCAGCTATTTCCACACACAAAAAATGACAAGCAAAATAAAAAAGAAAAAAGAAAGGGTAAAAAAAGGTAAAGGGAGATGATATTCAAAAATTCGATTTTTAAAAAAAGAAAAAAACAGAAAAATCAACAAAAGTCACTTGTTGCGCATTGAATAGATTGAACGTTTTAAAAAAATTAAAAAAAATTAAAAAATTATCAATTAATGTGAGCATTAAAATCGAAATAGTTTGTTTTCTCCTTTTTCTCTACTCCCTTTAAATGTATATTCGCCTCGGACTGAAACTTTTCAATGGACCTTATCGAAGGTAGCGCCCTCACGAGGCGATAAATAGAATGAGAAAGCGGCATGCACGCATGCACCGATGCATTTTGCACCGATGCTTTTATCATCTGCTCTTAAAATTCTAATTGACTGAGAGAAAGAGAAACGCTGGGTGGGGGTGTAGGAGGAAACGGCACACACAAGTTAAGCAAGGCGCACGTGCTCGTCTGTCCGCGTTTCCGCCTTTTCACCCCCGACTGCATTCGTCTCGTGCCATTGTCCGGCGTTGAGCACGCAAAAATCATCTTTCCCCTTTCTCCGCACCCTCCCGAGTCTTGATTGGGGGCGGGGAACAATCAGGCGGCTACGCGTGGTGAGCGCGCGTGTTTCTCGCTCCGTTTGTCAACAAAAGGGCGGGCGAAACAAAAGATGAACGCTGCCCACTCAGATAACTTTGCTTCCTCAAAACGTGGCATCGACTTGTCTTGTGATTTTCTTCCCCTCTTATCTCATTGATATGCAAGTGGAGAAATAAATGACAATTAACTTGGCATTTAATTACCACATGCTCCCAATGATGTCTAATCTCGCACTTTCCAAATTATTATTGTTTTAAACAAAAGACCAGGCCTGGAGGAGGAAAAGAATTACATCAAATGAGATTAACCTCTGGGCGCAGGTCTCTAACTTTCAAGACAATTTGAAGAGGATGTCCACTCTCATATATCATTCTTGCAAAAATATCCTGTCTAGTGTCTCTAACTAGCACAATTTATACATGTCAGCAATTAGCACGGTTTCATCAGCACCTGGATTTATTTCATGCATTTTAAACACTCCAATTTCTGAATGGAAAATCACGAATTTCGTGTAAATATTCACACATTTCTAGCAATTCTAGTTCCATATACCATTTTGAAAGGTAAAAGTTGAAAATGTAAAAGTACATATCATCTTAATCTACATATATGAAGGGGGAAAAAAGGTCTGGAATCTTTTCCCGTCCACAGTAAATTATGACTTTTTTTTTTAAAAGAAATAAAAATCGGACTAGAGAGGGAAAAGTCAATATTACGAAGGACGCATACGATTGTCGTGAATGCATTTCCCACCACCAGCTGACGCAGTGTGGCCGTTTCTTTTGAAAGAAAAACGCGCCGCGTATAGCAGATGGGTCCATATCTTGGGACTCGAGCTGTTATTCTGTTTCCTTTTGCCATCGCTGGAGGGGATGGCTCTTTTGCATAAATTCACATCGGCAAAGGAGGGGTTGGGCGAGATGGGATGAGCCACGTGGTGCAGATATTGGAAGCAAACACTTTTTCCAATTTCTTCTTCATTCCTTCTTGGGACTGAGATCTGCTTTTATACTTTTGGTCATTCTCCCACCCTCACTTCTGCACATTTCATCCTCTTTTCACCCTCGGGCGATATTATGGACATTACGTGACTTACCTCCCACCCTTATTCCTTTTATTTCCTCACCCCTATCCCATCTACATTGCGCCATATTGAATATCCATTGCTCCAGGGATTTTCAAGAAATTTGTCCAACGTTGGTTTTCAAATCAAATTCGACACATTGTAACGTGTGAAATATTTTCCATGTCCGAAACATCGTCACCAACACACTTAAAATTTATATATATTTTTTAAATTATCATTTTATTTCCAATTTTGTCGACCTTCATTTCTTTTTTTTTCTTCTTCTTTTTTTCGAAACTATAAAAATTGATAGAGCCGAAAAAAGTAGAAAAACTTTTCATCCTGCCATGCGTAATACTCGTCACGAATATAAATCAAGTTGAAAAGAGAATGCAAACTGATAAGCTGCAATCTAAGAAAGATAAGAAACGAGCTACGAAACAAGAGCAAAAGAAAAAGAAGGAGAAAAAAACGAAGAAGTAAACTTGAATTAATTTCAAGATAATTTGCACCGATACCCAGCCATTATCACATCCGATCAGAAGCAATGGAAAATTTTAAGGCCGAACTGTATGACAGTGTACGGCTGCCAGCACAACGAAGGTTTAAATTCACTGAAATTTTTCAACAACTATTTTTTTCTCCTTCTGTCAAATCAAAAACACTTACGCCTTCTACCGCGAAGAAGAAGAAGGAGGAGAAAAAAGAAAAACGATAAAAACAACAATCCATTTAACCTGAGAGAAGGGGAGTGAGAATAAGGGGGAAGGCATCGTTTTATCATTTGGTCTCCAGTGCGTTTCTTCCAAATGGTCAAGTTGTTTTTTTCCTAATGTAGTCACTGCAGCAAGCAAATCTGATGTATAAATTCGTAATTTGCAAATAAAAATATGGAAATTTCGTTTTATACGTTTGCTTTTATTTAAGCTTTCTTTTTTTTCTCACTCAAGTTCATTTGTACACAATTTCAAGCCTGATTAAACCAGAAATACCGGTAGGCTTACTTCCCGTCTTTTCTAACGATAACGATTAAAAAAAAAACGGCAAAGGTTTTCGTATACCACTGTAAAAAAGTGAGGACTAGCTTTATAGATAAGGGAACTGTAAATTTTATGACTCAAGTTGTACCCAATGTCATAATCGGTGGTTTTTTTTTTTAAAAGCATATTCAAATAACAAGGTAAAACAAACTTTAAAAAAAAGGTCGGTTTTATGAAATTAATTAGATTAAGAGTAATTAAATATCATAAAAACAGGTGTTAATTGCTCTATTTTCCGTCTTATCCGCTGAGGACTCATAAAAAAGGGAAACTATACAAAGCCCTTACAAGAACAAGTGAACACCTAAAGTTGAAAACTTAGTTTCTTTGTCGATAGAGACCGCCACCTTTACACACTTGCAAATGGCGCTAGATAAGAACAGACAACATGTTAATGAGAGTAAACTGGGTCGCTGATTGACTTATCGCAACGCCCACAAATCACCCATTGAGAACGAGAGGTGCACTGCACTGCACTACACATCCATCAGCTCCATCTATTGATACAACGCAACAATATTGTCTTGTATCACGTCCACTTTAACACGCCTCGAAGCCATGAAACCAAAACAAAATGACCTCAATCCGTCAGTCGTCACATTTTGCAGCCTCTAAACACGAGACGATCATGTGATACTCCGCAGGTGGAGTTGTAGAGTTGTGAGTGAGCCTGATAAGCGAAGGGACAGGGTGAGGGGAGTTGGCCGGTGAACGTGATAAGCCCTCGGCGTGACTCACATCCAGACTCCAGTACAGTATACGTCTTTGTGCCTCAGCGATTGCCATCAACAACAGGCTCGCCCTGAGGTGTGGCCCCTTGAACCAAATAGCCAATCGGATTGAGAAATACCTATCAGGCGCCTTCTATCGGAACGTGGGCCCGGGCCTCCAGTTTCACCAAACTTCTAAAGATGGGTATCGAACAACAAATAGAAAAGAAGAAGAAAAGCATCCGTGGACTTTTTCCACACATTTACTCCGCTTCAAGTCATCTTTTGTGCCCTCACAAATAGAAATGTCGACAATTTTCACCCCAACTTCCAAAACGTTCCTTTTTGTAATTTCGTAGTAAAAATAATGAGAAAAAGCATAAAATGATTTGGATTTTTTTTTATATTTCTTTCTTTTTTTTTCGTTTTTTGTCTAAATATTTATTTTCGTCCCTCGTTCGGTTCAAGCTCGTTGTCCCCCAGAAGACGAGAAAAATTTTTCATAACAAGCCAAGCAACAAATTGGAAAAAAAATGTCGAGTTTATGTTTTTCCTTCTCCTATCACTTTGCATCCAGAAAACTCCACCTCACTTGCGTCTGCCAACCAGTTATACGCAAGAGGCGCGAATTATCAGCACCGAACACACTCCGCCCACACAATACGGCGGGCGGGCGGCGGCGCCGAGAAGGCCAATCGACGGACCCATCTCGCACGGCGCGAGATTTGCCCAAGTTTTCAGAAATTGATGGCGAAGAACCCGCGCGAAGAAGGGGGGAGAAAAAATGGAAGGGGTGGAGGGTCAGCAGCGCCTCGCCCCGTCATAAAATAATACTAACTTCAATTATGACGCCAAGTGTTTGCCACCGATAGCCGATAGCGCCCCCTTCTGACGGCATCAATCGAACGTCTCTCCTCACCCATCCCGGCACCTTATCACTGATAGCGGCCAGAAGCAAATTACCTTCAAGACGTTGCCCAACTGCCAATAAAATTAAGAAAGTATTTTGCAAGGGTTATTATGATCTCTTTGCACCTGCCCATCACCAATTTCCTCGTCCATCCGGCAAATTAAAAATAAATAAAAATCCCCCGCACGTGATACAGTTCTCTAATGAATGCTAACTAAAACAAAACGATGCGACAAACGATTGTGACTTTTTCTCGAAACCGATGAATTTGCATACACTCTAGGTGACACATGGGAGATGATATTTTCCCTGCAAACCCAATGTAAATCTTTTCATCAAGTTCGCACGGGTGGGCGTTTCCCCACCCCCACACAACCAAATCCACCTCACCCCACCAAATCGCCTCTTTTGCTCCCTGTGGAATGCACTTTAGGATTTGCTTATCACTACCAAATTCAGATAAAGAAGAATGAAGGAAAGAAATAAGAGAAAAAAAATAAGGCGAAGAGGAAAAGCCCACTGATAAAGAGCCAGATAAGATAATGAAAATGGATTGGTGTGGGCTTACAGGCCTAAATTTCGCCGCTCTAATCTCTGCTATGAAATATTGCTGCTGTCTCAGCCATTACGTATACACCAAAACAAAATTGGCCGGCAGTTTTAGCCATGCCAAAGGCCACCTACATTTTTTCTCGATCCAATAACTGCAACACTTTGCTTTGGGTCCGTACGTACGAAAAGGAGAGCGGGTGGGACCGTAATGTAGAAATTACACACTTTCTACAAGACTCGACGAGTCAAAGAATTTCCTATTCACACGGCTGGAATAGGAAACAAGGAAGGAACTTTATCAAACTGCTCAGATACGATAAGATAAATTACAAGTTTACGTTTATGAGAAGTAGACTAGTCTGTGTAATGTGCGCGTGTATACAAAAAAATATCGAGTTACTTTAAAATTTGAGATAAAAATTATTTTTGACACCAAATGAATCAGCGCTTATTATGTTTCTTCTTCGCTGTAGTGTACAATGCAAGTATTAAATAAATAAATAAAAAAAAACCGGCCGACTGGTAGAAAAAGCAGCATCCGTAACCAAGGCAACGCGCAAGAAGGTAATTAGCAACATTGGGACTGTGATTGGCTTTTTGATTGATAGAGGGTCATGTGTCAATACGAGGGCAAAAAGAGCAAATTGACACTCAACCAATAACTCACCCCTCGTTTCCACACCAAATCTCCCCTATAAACAGCTTACTTACCCTCCCCTCCTCATCTTCTCCTGGCGCCCCTTTATTTAGAATTTTGCTTGAAACATGTTCAAATGGAAACTCAATCTGTTTCGAATGTGACTGAATAAAAATATGGATGGAAGAACTTTTCTTTACAAATTAAATAAATATTTAAAAAAAAAAAAAAAACTAAAAAAAAAAATCTTTTCCACATCCCGAACTGCTGATTGACAGTCGCAGCATTCCGACAGTCATTGAACTCATCAGCACGTGCATCAGTGGAAATGAACCACCTCCTTCTTCTGTCTGTCTATCACACCCCATGGATAAAAAGAAAAAAAAGAAAAGCAAGCGACGCGAAAACCGCGCACGTGACGTGCAAGTCGAAGAGAAAAGAGAGGGTGGGGATAATTACCACAGGGAGGAAAAGACGTCTACCCGCCTCAATGAATTTTTTTAAACCTAAAAAAAATAAAAGGAAACAATTTTTGAAACCCTTTTCCACAGATATCTTTTATTAAAAATAAAATTGGAAAAAAGAAAATATAACTTTATGCAAATTTAATTCATCACACTTACTTAACCCTTTTATTAACCCTTCTAAATAACAACACCCAATCAAATGATAGCAGTTCAATCGACGTCATGTGGGACCATACCCATCGATCACCTCAGCAGACAAAAAGAAAATTTTTCCTCCACCGTCAAACATCAACAAAAAAAAATTATCTATCACTTCAATTTCTTCATACGGATGCGCTTTGGTTAATTCGACGCATGCGCTGTCGATGCATTGCCTGACCTAGTGATTTATTTTCACAGATTGAAACCCCTTAAATCAAAATAATGAAAAAATATAAAACATCTTGACAAAAGGAGGGTGAATGGCCCTGAGCGACAACTCCATCTTCTTTGCTTAACCCTACAACGTCCATCGTCCACTCTTGACGAGACCCCGCCGCTGGGAACAGAACACTAATTAATTAGGCCACAATTAACAGTTCTTTCAGCAGTTTTCTTGCTGATTTCCACTCTTAATTTTTATTCCCGATTGCCTTTCCTTTCCTTTTTCTTTTGTTCACTGCCCCCTAGATTCATTAATTGAAGATTATCAACGAAAAGAAATAAAATAAATTTATCACATCAATAAAGCCATTGAATAGTAATAGATGAAATTATCTTTTAATTAGACCCACTATCGATCAAATTATAAACAAACACCATCGACGTAATATTCGATGAGCAATTACCGTATTAAATTGTGAATTGTAATCGGAGATTTTCATTCACAAATTCGAATTGTTTTCAACTTTTAAGAGGACTAAAAATTCAAAATTCTAACACTAAAGATGGCGATTAGAGTGGCCCGTCGTAATGAATTGTTTCCAGATCTTTCTGTTTTCTTAATTAAGCTTAAACTATCGTGACAAGATATTATATTAATTAATTTATCCACTCTACACCCACCGCTTAATACAATGCACTCAATTAACCAAACAAACAAAAGCAGTTTCATTGGCGCGTTCTACAGCTTTGCGGTTTAGGATGGGATGGATCCGTTCAAGATGGCGCCCAGTGTCACGTGATAAGAAGAGAACGAGGAAGGAGTGAAAGCGGGGTGGGTAGGTGCAGGCCGTGTATGCCTATCGGTGCCTCTATTTATCACCATCACAGAACGGTGCCAGCACGTCAGAGTCCCTTTCGGATGGAAACCACAACCCCTTTCGTTACTTTTCTATGTTGAACATGAAGATCGGATCGGACGAGAGGAAAAGAGATGGTTGGAGCTTGGAGGAAGAGGAGTGGGGCGTCTTGTCGACTTCTCACCATGAAATATTGCACGACAAGCAGCTTAAAACAATCGGAGACGTTGATAATGGATTTAATTAACCCGATGCACGCGTACGATAGCACGTTTTGTTTATTGAACTTCCAAACACCCATCCCCATCCTTCTCTTTTCTTGTCCTCAATGACCCCCGATAAACGGCACACGCACCATGTACAACTTGCTTTTGGCAATAGGCACACTTTCGAAATTCGACATTTGTCACGTACGAGTGTGTACGGTCACAACAAACTGAAAATAAATAAATAAATAAACAAATAAAAAATAGAAATAAATAAAATAAATAAATAAATAAATAAATAAATAAATAAATAAATGAATAAATAAATAAACTTTTCTCGTTCTTTCTCGTTGTATTTTGCTTCAACTTTTGTTTCAATTTCAAGGAATACGACACTATCCACGAGATTAAAATGCCGAAAAATAAAACCCCTCGCAAAGTCAATTTTTTTTCTTCCTCTCCTAGACCCAATTTGCACGAGGGACGCTTCTGCACTCTTTCCTTATAAGTAATAGTAGCCGCCCCCACACACTATCAAGATAAGTCAATGCGGGGCGTGGGCTGGGGGTCCCCTTTTTGTCGCCACGATAAAAGTGTTATCGCAACGGGTGAGGAAGGTGGTGAAGGCCGCCGCCTCAAAATGGCGTCTGCGATAAACCACGTGTCCCTTTTTCGTTTTATTCTCCCCTTCTCTATCGATGCACTTATCGATACAAAAGAAATCAAGGTAAAAACCCAACAAAATTCCCTTTTTAACCCTCTGCTACGATTCAATCAATTCAATGTTCTAACTTTCCAGTTATCATCTCTTTATCATCGACTTTGTTTTGAAAAAAAAGAAGACAGTCGCAAACCGACGATCGTCACAAAAGAAGTGAGGTTGTCGAATAGAAGAAAATGGGTGGAGGTGGGTTGGTTATTAAGGCGCGAGCGCATATTAATCCTTGGTGTCGGCGATCGGAAGCGATAAGAGCGACACTGGCGGCCATTTACATTTGAAATCCATTTGGTGCGCCACTGATAAGGCACCCCTATCCCCCCACCCCTCCGTTTTGGAAAAATGGCCGATAGCTGATGGTGAGATAAAGAGCGAGTGAGAGAGAGAGAGAGAGGGAACGTCTCGCACAATCTCGTCGCCGCACGCGCGCCAATCAGACCTTTTAATCAGGCAAAAAGCGCCCCTGCTCGGCGCCCACCCCATCCTCCGCCATCCTTATCGGGGTGCGCGCAGGCGACTCGGCCCCGTCGACCGGCCGCGCGCTCGCCTAATCATGCGTGATTATCGCGCCGCTCCAGATTGGAGGCCTTGATGGGGTGGGCGATATCTTAATTTCCAGACCTCAACTTCCTCTCAATGCGCATGCCTACTACCACTTCTATTACATTCACCTATTTTGCCCTTCATCCCTCTCCCTCATCATCTTTTTCTGCGATTATTCTATGGATGTGAATTTCTATCTCATTAATTTCTCCATCACTTCATCATCCAGCTCATTAACATTAACTGGCAAACAAAATAATGTTTTTTCCTTCTCCCCACTTTTCTGTTTTTCTGTTTTCCTTTTCTTTCTTTCTTTCTTTCTCAAATGTTCCACTAATCCGGTTCTTAGAACGAGGTTTGTGCCCCTCCTCTTTTAAAAGGCCCTCGGGTAAATCGTGGCGATATCAAATCCCGATTATATCTGAGCCCACCTGCCATTGTTGAATCGATGGCTCGGGTCCACCCCGTAGATACGGATCACCAACCCACCATCTTTTGTTTACCTGGCCCCTGGCCCCAGGACAGGGCGGTCTGGGAATAATTTTCGGCCCTCCCACATATTTGTGTTCGCCCACTCCATTTTTCCCTTTCAACTAACAATTTCATTAACACCTACTTCGCAACGTCACCTGTTCGTTCATAATAGATCCTTGAATCAAAACCCACGTAATTTACTGCCAGTACTGCCCACTGTCAAAAACTGTGTCAATTACGTGACAATCTCAAGGCCATTAAAAGTAATTGCTTGCGAAAACAAATAGTACAAAAATATACATTTTGTTTTCTTTTTCTTGTGCAAAAAAAAAATAAAATGGAAAATATATTTTTGAATGAGATAAGGATAAGTTTGTGGCAACTCCCTTTTCTTTTTCCTGTCCTGCTTATCTGTCCGTGCAATCTGATGAGTTTGCCAGTAGCCCCTGCAGCTTTTCCTATCAAGATGGAGTGGCATTCCTTATCTTTAGTTTCCATCGCTGGCTTCTTATCTATTTCCAACATCGCACACACACAGCCAACTTATCAGGCGCCCGCACTCCGTCATCCATCATGGTTGCTCTATCTATCTATCTTTTTATCTGTCCATCTTGCCTTGACGAAGCCAAGGATATTCGCCCACTTTTGTGCAGTATTAAGCTAAATTATTTTCTCGTCGATAGTTACCTGCAGTAAAATTGTATCATTAAATTTGTTATGCCTTTATCGAGAGGAAGTTTTAAATTTACGGATTGTATTCTTTGCGTGACTAGCCGTAACGGTTTATTATATCTTATCCCTAATGATAACACGCACTCAAGTTCCCATGGCAACGGTTCTTATTATTTTCTCGCAATATACCGATACACAATGGCCGATTTTTCCACTTCAAAACACAACTACACTTTGTAAGTTGTGGTATTTTATTTATTTACTTTAATTTTGCGCTTTCCAAACATGTTCCTTCTCGAGATCGCTCGCTTTTCAGCATTCATTGGATGACGTCATGTAATTTTATCTTTGGGAAGATGTGTATCAGAGGAAGGAACAAGATGGAGAAAATGTGCTGACGGCCGCCACATTTTTATTGTTAATTATAAAATGTCAAAGTTAACTGATAATCAAACTTTGTTAATTTATTTTTTTAAGATACCGGTACGAAGTGGAAATTTGAATTCAGGATAAACAAATCAAAAAATAGAAACTAAAAAAGAAAAAAGAAGAAAAACGGTTTAAAAAAATTACAGAATTAAATTCTTTTTGACAAAGATTGAGATCAAACCTCGAGGGTTTTGATAAAGTAAAAGTTATTTCCATTCCACTTTTATTCCCGTAAAGAAATCATAAGTCTTTAATCCAGTGTACACAATTCACACATTAGTTGTAGGCTTTCTCTCAAGAGTCAAGATAAGACTCGATGGTGGCCACGAAGTACAAACACAAGTCTAACCAGTTACTTCTCAGCCACGCCCCTCCATTCAAATCAAATACATAAAAAAGGAATATAAAAAAAAAATAAAGAAATAAAAAAATAATGCCAAGAATTGCAGAGGCGGTTTACTCAGTTATAATACACACATAATAAAGATGAAATATGCAAATAGGCGCAGCCTTATCGCTCTGATCAGGGCTGCCAAGCTGCGATAAGAGAGGGCCTTTTATTGGTGAAGGGCCTGGCACACTTATCAGAGCGGCCATCTGTAATCACAGCCATGAAATATGGCCAGCAACAGGAGCAGCAGAGGCTGGGGGCCACACGAGCAGATGGGCCCCCACCCACGCATTGCGACGCAACCTAATGGCCAACGATTTACTGCTTTTTAAAAATCACTCATCTTTCTCTCTCCGCCTACTTAATTCGGGTGCACGAGTTTAATTGGAGCCTCAATTAAAAGTTGCGCAATAAAACGAAAAAATAAACCAAAAAATTCCCCGAGCGGAAAACGACGCCAGGTGAACAACAGGTTATATAAAAAAGAGAAAAGTTGAAGATATTTCACCTCAAATGTTTACGCAGCTGAAATAAAATTGCGTGACGGAGAAGAAGAATTTTTATATTTGTTTATACTAAGAATTTAAGATGCGAAATGGCTGGAAAAAATGAAAATGGAAAGAAGAAAAAATCTAAATGGGGATTATGAGACTTTTACTGCCCCATAAGCGTAGATAGATATTTGGAGTGTGGGAGGAAGTTAAGAGTTAAATGGGTGGGAGGAAGTTAGAGTTAAATGGGTGGGAGGAAAGAGGAAGGGGTGTCTAGTGGGCATGGTGGTGGGCAAATGATAGCATCGGATGATGAATGGAGGTCCAGCGTCTATGGAAAAACTTACTTGGGCCTCGATAAGACACAGCGCCGTTGTGCCACATACTCCTAATGTGTTTTTTTTTTCTTTTCTTTTTTAAACTACTGCTCATGATAACGAGCAGACGTCCAGCTTATAACAACAAGATAAACTTTTTATCATTTTTCTCTATATAAACTGTTTATACTATATATAGAAATATATTTGATGTTTCAAATTTTTTTTTTTTTACAAATTTAATTGATATTTAAAAAGAAAATATATATTTTTTTAATTTTATATAAATATTTATGATTGGGAAATGTTTATCTTTTGATTGAGCCTCATCATCATCTGAAACCTAGGGAACTTTCCTCAAATCTTTTATCTCACCTTCGTAATGACCAGTTTGAAAAGAATTAAGGAGATCTACACACCCATTTTGATAATACCTCATATAAAAAAATATTTTTTTAAAAAAAAATATATGTAGTAATTTATTTATAAAAAAAAAATCTAAGCATGGGACCATTTTTCTGCAGTTACAAAAAAGTGCAAGAAGAAATGAATTAAAAATGAAAAAATAAAAAAGTGACAGGTGGTGAACTTCGCAGGGAAACGCCCTGTCAAACCCCCTTATCATTAAAACATGACCAAAAACTCATCGTGACATCACAACACGTGCCGTGCTAATGAACCCCAAAGAGGTGTAAAAGGCCACAAACTCCCCCTATTACTTTCGAAAACCAAAAAAGCGAAAACAAAATACTCAAGGTCCCACCCCACCCACCTCACACCTGACACATATCTCCCTTCTTCCATTTTTCATACACAAAAATTCCAGCCCGGCGCATTTATTTAACGACCTCTTGATCCGTGTGTAGAATCCAAGTTAACTCATTTTTATTCCACTGACCATTCGGCCAGTGGCCATGAACGCACGCGCACCCACGCATCGTTTCAAGTGATGGAGTGACCACCAGTGATGGATCTCGGCTAGCAATGGCCGATACCCACCATCGTGATGAATGGTAGCCCAGTGACAAGACCCATTTCCTGAAGAAGGCGGCGGCAAGATGGGGGTGCCCACAGGAAGATGATGATGGGACCAAGTCGCAGACTGTGTAGCTGTAGGTGGAGAGAAAAACGGCAAGGGGAGGGTGAGTTGAGAGTTGTGAGAGACCTTCTCTTTCTCGGACATTCTATGACAGCCGCCGGACAACGGGGGAAGGTAGGAGACGACCGATTGAGAGTGAGACTGCTCAAAAACACGGCCGAGTGAAACGCGGCGAGAGACGTCTTCTCGGCAAACGGTCCGCGATAAAAATGTCTCTTTTGGCTGGTGGCGGACGGCAAAGCGCGCTTTCCCATGATGTTTATCGTTCCTCCCACCACCCTTCAGTCTTGTCACGTCGCAAACACAATGCCATTTACGGTGGCCCTCGGACGACAGAAATGAAAGTCGCCCTTCCACCCTCCCCATCGCTGGACACTCGTGACGCGAGGGGGAAAGGTGATTTTGCTCGGCGGAGAGAAATGCTGATAAGACTTGCAGGGAGGAAGGAAAAGGGTTTCGAATATCACCTCCCTCTCTCTCTCTCTCTTGCGGATGACAGCCAGCTCATTTGCATACAACATCCCCTAACGCTTCTTGGTGGACAAACCAAGAAAAAGACGGAAATTTAAAACCGCTTGTCCAGAGATAAATTTTGCATTTCCAATTCTTGGCATACCTGGTTATGTTCGAATCAACTAAAAAGACTAAGAGTCGAATGCAAATGTTAACTATGCAATGCGTTTAGTGGTCTGGCCAAATGAAAATGGCTAACAGATAACGTGAGCAACTGGATAACCACACGCTCATCTCGCAAACCATTAAAGTGGTCACATCATAAATTTACCAGACAACGAAATCGCTGATTAAGGACGAGTTCCGAGTAAAATATCGAGACCACACAGAAACAAAACTGGGAAAAAAACGCAAGCAGAAAAAAAAAAACAAGCATCGTTATCTGCAACGAATCCAGCTTAAACTTAGAAAGAAACATAAAAAAAATTTAAGAGACATAAAATCACATTGCGACAACATTAATTGGTCAAAATATTCAGTCGGGAATGAAAATATTAAGGGCCAGTGTGCAATAGTGGGCGAGGAAAATTACGACCAAGGAACACGAGGATGGAGGCGGGAGGACGGCGAAGGCGAGGGCGCGTGCGTGTTTATTGCACCAACAGCAGATATTACAGCGAGCGCTTTAATCAAGAGCAGAGATAATTACGGCCATCATTGTGTGTTAATTGAAATTAGCGAGCCTAACTGACAAATTCACTCCGTGATTTACTTACCGTGCGTGAGCGTTCTAAAACACCTTCCTTCCACTCCTCGGGCTTCCTCTTCGTGAGAATGAGGTGTCCATCGAAAAGTTACGTTATTTTATCCGCCGTAATAAAAAACGAATTATTAATTTCGTGTTTTTTAATTTCAAATTTGATTTGTTTTGTAATCCAATTTTTCCCCGTTTTTGTCATATGCCAAATTAATTACTCATTATCGTTATTACAAAACGAAAATATGAGGTACAAAAAAAAATTAAATTGTGAAATAAAAACTTCAACTGGACGACGAAAAAAAGGAAAAAAAATCTTGACATAAAAGCGTCTACATTCCACAATCACGCGTGAGAATGAGATAGGTGGAGATTGGCCGCAGGGGGATAGTGTAAGCTTTGCCATCTGGTCATACAAGTATGAGAAAAGAAGGCAAATAATAAAAACAATGCACTTGGGGACTGTTTGCCACCATTTAAGCAACCCTTCTACTTGTCGACAAAGTATAAAAACATGTCACCATGTACAGCCAGAAAAACACGAAAATATTAATCCTTTGAGGATCTTCCAAACAGATTAAAACAGAAATTCATTGCTCAAAAGACGTACAATACGAGGGGAACAACACGAGATAGGCCCATTGAAAAAAGTTTTAAAAAACAAAAGCGCAACAAGACACAAAAAAATGAAAGAAATCAATGTTTTTTTACTGCCGTCACGGGATTAGACAGGTGTAGAGAAACAGGCAGGTGGAGGCAAGAAATGAATGTAACCTTCGAGTCATAAAATTAAAATCTGCGCCAGTTTTATTAACGAAAGTGTGCGAAATGCAATTACGAAGGCGGAAAAACAATCCGCGAATAAACATTATCAAACACAACGAACGAACCACACCCTGAACGAAAATTCGCAAAATCCGAGCCACGACTTTCTTTCTCCCTTTTCCTTTCCTCTGAAATCAACAGGTAGCCGATATATATGACCGGCCATAATTCCCGTCTAGAAAACAATGGACATTTAAAGCGTGACGTAATAATTACGCAACGGTAATTGCACTATAAATCGAGCGCGCGAGCATGTTGAGTGACACGGCGAGGCAAAACCTGCGGCTATGTCCACCGGGCAGGTCAACTGGAAAATATTCGCGCTCCGTTGGTCTAATCTGGCATTAAACCTCCGTCCACCCCTGCCATATAAAGAGAGAAGTGCGACAAAGAGATAAGCAACAATCTTTTCCATATAAACACTATCAAGGCACAAGCCATGGGTGGAGGAGGGGACTGGGTGAGGGATCTGCTGCTTCTGATAACACCAGAAAGAGTGAGCGAAAGAGAGCAAAGGAAATGACACGAGATTTCCTCTTTAGCCAAACTGCCATAATGGCGCGAAGTGACCAAACAACATTATCACGTCATCTGGCGAAATCCAAGACGCAAAATTTCCACCGATCTCGATTCGAGCATTTTCTCCACTTCAACTTGTCACGTGTTCTGTTTTTTCTCGAGATACTTATCTCGCTTTATCAACTTTTCTTATCAAGAGACAACCAGTGAGTGCCAGCACATCTATTTATGCCTGCAGCATAACCTTGCCAACACGGCCCACGCTGCAGGGGGAGGCGGGGATCGCCAGTGTGAGATGAAAGAGGCAAAAATCATAATAATAAAAGAAAGAAAGAAGAAAAAATAAAAATGAAAGCTCTCTGCTGTTCACAATGTTCACAACACAACTCCCTTTGAGCCATTCCCCTCTCTTGACCTCATCCCTCCAGGGATCCACACCTGTACCCCCAGACACTGTAAGAGACTATAATTGGTCTCATTTAACAAAGAAAATAGGCCACTTACATCAGTGAAATGTGTCCAGTTTCTTATCATTCTTACCAAGCCGGATTAGAAATGGCCGATGCTTATCAGTAATAAAAAATAATACCTTGGACTTTTTTTTTCTTCTTTCTAAATTTTATCTTTTATCTATTTATTTAAGCTTAATAACCCTTTTAAACACATTTCATCATCTTCACAAACTGTCCATCAAGTCGTTTTCACACTTTCTTTTACACTGTTATTGTTTCTTATCACTACCTTTCAGTTTCACGCCAATAAATAAACTCTGAAAACCTCATTCAGTGTATAAATTTAGGCCAAAATAAAATAATTTCTCGCTCCGAGTCGAAAATTAAAATTAAAAAAAAAAAATTGTTCTAATTTACACGTGCCTAAACTAAACATAAACAACCCCCATTTAGAAATCCTTCAATCACCTGCTGTTATACAACAGGTTGCAAATGTCAGACTGAATTGGACAACCGTCATCACCGACTGGTGAAGCACGCTGATCCACCGGCTGACTGACCCGCTCCTAGTCGCGCTCATTCCCGGATCGGGACGCGAAACAAACATACACTTGTATCCGAGCAAACGCCACGTGCTACGCGCCATTTTTACTCACGTTTCAGGGGCTTGGGATGCGACTGCTTACGACGAGACATCAGGACGACATGCATATGATCGACGACCAATACCAGAAACAAGACGCGGCGCTCGCGCCTCGTGGCAGCAGCAGCAGCAGCCGCCGCCGCGTTCTTTCGTCAACGCACATAACACGGAACAGGGTTGCCTGCGCAGCACTGATGCGCACTCAACTCCCGCGCGAACTGGCGCCAACTTTTGATGGGCAAGCAGATAACTACGAGAGCCGAGGGAGAGCGCGAGCGATGGGGATCGAGCGAGACCACAATGGAATTCCATACAATGTCGTCTTCTAGATCCATAACAAAAATTCGGATAATGGACAAGCAATTTAATATTGTCATTTAGGAGCTTTCTTTATTTGGAAGAATATATTTATGGTACTATTTATTTCTGATTACGAGAGAAGGGAAACTGGTAGCGCCTTCAGATCGAATTCGATGAAAATGCCAAGCGACACAATCTTATCTCGGTACAGGAAACTGATCACAGAACGCCCTGCTATATCATTTGCACAGGCTTCCGGTTTGCATCATATTTTACTATCAACTATTTTTATTTCAATAACATATCTTTAATGAAATAAACACCTTGTATTTTATTTATCATAAATTTAAATACATTCTCTAATAATTTTTCATATTTTTTACGGTTCTTGCAATGGAATTTTATTAAATCGATAAAGAAAATCTGATCGAAAAACAAATTTTCAAAATGGTGTTGATAAGTCGTTCACCACGTGAACCACAATGCAGGAATTCAAAACTCGCGCAAATTCTGAATTCAACCGTGCTGCCATCTAACAATCCAACAAGCAACTGAATGTTTTTTAAACTACATCTATTTTTTACAACGTTTGCGATCGGTTACTCATTACTTACAGCTCCGAGATGCAATACCGATCGCTTTAATTTATAGATACGTTGTTCTGAGTCGACTCGACATCCGGGCACTCGCAATCAAAACAAAATGGCTCAGTCGTTGTTTGATGTCTTAGCGGGTATGTGTTTTGCAAAATTTAAATTTCACTCATCGTCAATGGATTAAACAAAATACTCCTCACGATCACCTTCATTTGTTACTCACTTTCTCTCAAAATGTATCATTCTAACCTACCGATACGGTGGTGCTTAACATTAGAGTTGAGGGGTACGCGATTCTGCAAGAAAATTGCGTTTCTTTGTTCAGAAATGCGACATGTACTCCAAATAAGGGATAAAGTCAACGATCTGAATCAGTTTAATATATGGACATAAATTAAATACTGGTTTTTAAATGTTGCATGACATAAAATTAGACTTAGAATTGTTTATAAACATGGGGGGAATATGTGGAAGAGCCGGGGTATGTGTGTAGTGGGCAGAAAAGCCATATTTGTCCGCTTCTGCACCACTGGACACTTTTTAAAAATATTTTAAAGATTGACTACAGAGTGCCCCAACTAATAAAACCACAAAGTGGACTTTATTCGTTGTATTTTTCATTTTTTTAAATTTTTTTTTATTAGGCGTGGCCTCCATAGACAATCAAACGGCATTGGCTGTGCAATCGCTTTTGGAATCACAAAGTGGAGTCATATCTGACACAACATCAACAGCAGGTGATTTACAAATGAATATAACGAAAAAACGAGACATTAAAAAACCCTTTTCTTTCGTGTGAAATTAGGAAACCAGTGTTTGGAGTCTGTGAGCTCGGTCGCAGCTGATGACGAAGATGTATTCCAATGCGGCAAATGCAAGAAACAATTCACATCTCTCACTTCTTTTATGACCCATAAACGCGAGCAATGCACTGCGCTGATTTCCACAGACCCCCATCAAAATGCGAGGCAAGAAATGTCTCCTCAAGCGCAAAGTCCGTCTGGTTCCATCACCAATTTGGCGACAAGCATTGCCAGGACGTTGGTTTCGGCTCCCCACGTTCACGTTACATCTTCGGGAGGCTCGTCTGGTTATGGATCTATATTAGCGACATCACCGCTCAGTCACAACGTTGTGCTCAACGATGCCGAATTACTCTCACTTACTACAAACATCGAAAATGGGACTCTGATGACGGGAACGTCTTTGTCAAACAGTTTGTTTTTACCGCAAGTCAGTCCGACGGGCTCAAGCACTTTGCTCACAACAATACCAACTTCCCAGCCTATATTCGTCAAAGCTGATGTACGTGCGTATCGTGTTAAAAGATGTTTTAATTTATGATTTTTTTTTGTCTTCTAAATAGCCTAATCCAAACTCGGTGATCACAACCGCGTTGTTAAAACGCGATCCTAAAGTTGTGTCTAAGATGCCTTTGCAAAACTGCCAAAATAATAACGAGGATAAAAGCGAGGAGGAATCTCAAAGAGGAGCAGCGGTTAATATAATTACTGAATTTCATTCCACGATGGTTAAACAGAAGAGGAGACCAATGCAAAATGAAGTGAAAAAAGTGTTAACAAATGAGTGAAAAGAGTTGAATAATTTTAGTTTTTTTTCTCATTTTATTTAACAGGCAACCAAACTTAAGTGCGCCTACTGTGATAAAAGTTTTTCCAAGAATTTTGATCTTCAACAACACATTCGCAGCCACACCGGTGAAAAGCCATTTCAATGCATCGTGTGTGGACGCGCATTTGCTCAAAAATCGAATGTGAAAAAACACATGCAGACGCACAAAGTACAAATATTTTTTACATTTTAAAAAAAAATATTTTTTATTTCTGTTTATTTATGTAAAGGTTTGGCCAGATGGTTTGGCCCACACTCTTCCAGCCCAACCATTACCACAAAGGCTCGACGACCCCACTTTGGAAGGACCAAGTAACTCCTTAGACAGACCGATAGAAACTGCTGGAGTGAGTTATTTCGTCGTAATGTACTGAAATTTTCTAACAAATTTTCTTTTTAGTTTCATGTCAATACAAGTGTCGATGAAGCCGGCAAACTGCACATTGTGATTGATAATTCCTACGTTTGCCAATACTGCCAATGCACATTCAAAACGTATTTCGAACTGAAAACACACTTGAAGAACCACAAAAACGAACAAGTGTATAAATGCATCCTTAAAACTTGCAGTCAGACGTTTTTGGATTTGGATTCGTTCCTAGAACACACAAAAACCCACGAACACGAAATGACTTACCGATGTCATTTGTGTATAAAGAACTTCAACTCCCTCTACGAACTCGGCGTTCATCAATACACGCACAGTTTATACCCTAACCAAGGATCGAGACCTGGGCCGAGGTATTACAGGTGCACACAATGTATGAACAAATACGCGAGTCCGGAAGCTCTTAATCATCACATGGCAACGACGAATCACAACTACCCGTGCCCGCATTGTGAAAAGGTGTTTGCTTGCGAGAGATATTTGAGAAGGCACTTGCCAACCCACGGAACCTTGGACCTGCACTTGTGCAACGTGTGCAACAAGGGTTTCAAAACGGAACATTACTTAAAAATGCACATGTTGATCCACAGTGGAGAAAAGCCATATTTATGTAACTTGTGTCGAGCCGCTTTTAACCGAAAGGACAAGCTGAAACGACATTTGTTGATCCACGAACCCGTCAAGAGATACAAATGTCCTTTCAGGTCGCACACGGGCTGTCCGAAAGAGTTCAATCGACCCGATAAATTGAAAGCTCACATTATAACGCATAGTGGACTGAGACCGTACAAATGCAAGCAGTGTTTCAAGACGTTCAGTCGCAAAGCGCATCTGAAGGAGCACGAACGAGTTTATCACGAGGATTATCGGTATCAATGCACGAATTGCCACAAAGGGTTTTTCCGCGAAAAACAACTCGAGGAACACGTGTGCGGAGAAAAGGATAAACGTAGACGGTTGAATTACAAAGGACATTTGGCACGTGGGAGGAAGAAAAACGAGAATAAGCAAATTGCGGGCAAGGTGATGAAGAAAAGAGGAAGGCCGAGAAAAAGAGCAATAATGGAGGACAATGCAGATTCGATGGAAGTTGCAACGGCTGAAGGAATTCATTCGTCTCCACCGCCACTTCTTCATCACGAGTCGTTGATGACTGGTGTCGATACTAATTCGGGCTTGATGGAAACTCACATAGTCGAGTTAGACGGAAGCGGAATTAGTACGCAGCCCGTTAACATTTCTCTGCCGGGCAATTCGCATCTTTTGGACATTAAAAACGAGTCTGAGCAGCAAATTATCAACCACGTTCAAAACATGGTTAATTTAGATGCTGATGGGGTTGCTCACCTGCAGTCGCAAGGACTGCATTACGATCCAAATGACGAAGAACAGACCGTGACTGTTCTCGGCTCGGATGGAGTTTTGCATCATTGTTCTCAAGTTATTTTGGCTGTGACTTCGTCGAATTAACGATCCGATCATTGTAATTATTAATGTTGTGTCTATTTTGGTTTAAATAATAAGTTATAATTATTTCTTTTGGACATATATATATATAACTAATTCGCCAATAAATAAATTTGTATTATGATAACAACGTTAGAAATGTTGATTATTTCAAATCAATTCACACGCACTTTTATGTTTTTGCAATAACGTCAATTGTTTAATCACTGCATAGTATTAAAAAAAAATTGTTGTTTCCATGTGTACAGCAATTGAAAATGAAAATAAAAATTTAACAAACACATATATTTTCCAGTAACATTTTGAAGGCCATGACGGTTTAGTTTTGCATTTAATTTTTATTTTTTTAAATTTTTTTTTAAAATTATGTGTATGCTGGTTTATTTAATGTAGGACGGCCATTACTTCATGAGTACAAAACGGAATGGCAATAGACTGAAGTAAGAAACAACAGCTGATATTTACAGACAAGTTCCAAATATACAGAAGTAATCAAAAGTTTATATAACACTACATTGTGGTAATATTACTCGGCAGAAAAAAATTATACTCTTTAATTACAGTACACACTTTCGTTTTGTGGTGATATTTTGTTGCATTGCTTTATTGCAAGTGTAAAAAAGAAAAACCCTTTTTTTCAAAGTGCACTTTGGTTCTCAATATAGATCAGAAAACGTCATATTTTCACTTTAGTCAATACAGAAAGAAGCAAATATATAAATGATTTGTGTGGATTGTCATTGAAAAGTTCTCAAAACTTAAAGCACCTCCCTGAGGTTTTGATTTCCATGTCAAAAACATTTTCCAATTAATATATCAGATTTTTATCCGATTAGTTTACAGTTTTAAACTGATATGTTATTCTGCTAAAGTTTAAATTTCTCATCACAATAAAAGAAAAAAGAAGGAAAAAAAAATGGTCAAAATGGAATGTAAGTATATGAATGCAGTATTAAATCCAAACATCAAAATACAATTCAATCTGTGCATTTGAAGAAATCTAAGGCAAGTTTATGCACTTGAGTTAAAATGTTAGCATTTACAACATCCCCCGATATGTTAAAGATTTTTATTTATATAGTAATAATTCTGTTTCGTGGTGCTAAATCTTCTAAAAAATAAGTTTGGAAAAACCACTAAGTAAAGCTCACATCAATAACAAGCGGCAACTTGGGTGAAATGGACGGATGGAGCTCAAGTTTGTTTAAACACACTTCGATAAATCTACCAACTTTTTAACAATACTAATTTCCAAATTAAAACAAAAATTAAAAAAAAAAAGTTTTTAACAATATAACGAAGGCACGATGAGAAAAGAAAAAGAAAAACACCATCAAATCTAACGCTACACCAGAATAAAATAAAAACAATCCCGTAACAAATAAAATTCAATTTGACATATTAATTAATAAATCTGACAATTTTTCCCTGACAGAATCAAAGGCAAAATGGTATCATTTTTTTTCACCCCGAAAATACATCAATATATTTCTTACTATACCCTAAATACAAATGGAATGTAAACTCTTTGAACCCTAACAAATAATGATCCCAAAATATAAATTCAATAAAAAAAACAAAAAAAACCAAAAAAGTCAAACACAAAAAAATGTTCTTTTTCCCTTCGTAAGAAGTGGATTTTCTTTATGACTTGGAACATTAATAGGAATGTTTCAACTGTTTTATTTTTCAATCATTTGTTCTCCTCTTCGTTTTCCGACACTTCTTCATCCTGATTCACTGAAGGCACATTGTCTTCATCATTAGCTTTCCCATCCAATGACTCAGCTTTACTTTTGCATCTTTCTTCATCCTCCTCGCCGTCCATTTCTTCGTCTCCATCGTCATCGTCATCGTCGTTATCCCCATACTCGTCCTCGTCGTCGTCAACATCATCATCTTCTTCTCCATTTTCATTTTCTTCGAAATCACCCGCTTGATCCCCATTCCCATCTCCATCTTCATTTTCATTTTCTTCGTACTCATCCGCTTGATTCCCATCTCCGTCTCCATCTTCCATCATTTCATCCCACATTTTCTCATCCTCTTGTTCGTGTTTTTGTTGCATGTGTTTCCTCAAATTGCTCGGTGTGGAGAAAGCGCTGTTGGGGCACATTACACATCTGTAGGGTCGTTCAGGCGCGGTACGATTATCAGGGTCCCCAGCGACCCCTCCGTGCTTCCTTACAAGATGACGATCGCAATTTGACTTAGTGGTAAACAACAGCGGGCAGTATTGACATTTAAATGGCTTTTGTCCTGTGTGGGTGAGGATGTGTCGTCGCAGCGAACTGGTCCAGGGGAACCGTCGTGCGCAGAACGGACAAGACACTCTGTGCGGCGCATTTGTGTACGCCGATCTCTTCACTTCCCCTTTCCCTTCCTCGTTCCGCCTTTGATTCGTTTCTTTGTTCGTTTCAGCTTGTCGAAATATTTCCTGAATGTTTTGCGCCGTCGCAGTGTCGAGAAGACGCGAAACGCTCACCAAATCTTGAGCATGTTCCTGCACCTCATTAGTCGCCTCCTTCTTCAATTGAACCGCACCATTCTGACCCTTCTCGTCGCCCGAACTCGCCGCAGTTATCGCCAGTCGCTGCCGGATCTGCTGCGAAATCGCCTCTTTCACCTGATTCGATATCGGTTTCAACAAACTCGATTCTTGATTGGCCCGAGGAAGCAGTGGACGCGAATTGGACGAAGATGACAGACTGGGTTTACGACCCCGCGACCTCATCATCCACTGGTCGGGATGCTGCTGCTTGATATGTCTCTCCATGTTGGATCGTAACGTGAATCCGGCGTCGCAATGATCGCATTTGAACGGTCTCTCGGTGCGGTAACGTTTCTGCTTCTGCTTCTTCACCAGCGCTCCGGCGCTCAGCGATCCTTGTTTGGTCAAATTGGCGGCCACGGGAGACGGACAAGTCGATTTCGACGGTCGATTCACGTCGATGGAGCAAAGGGACGAGGGCGAAGGCGAGGACGAGACGGTCGAACCGGGAGACAGTTGGGGAGCGGAGAGGGGATTTTGGTAGGCAAATGCATTGCACAGACTTCGGCAGACAAAAGGCGAGCTTTGCACTCGGATGCCAGGAGGGGGCGGTAGGTGGGAGTAGGAGGAGGATGGGGTGGGGATCTGAATGGTTGGTTGGTTGATCTTTGGTAGCCGGGGCGGTGAATTGTCTGTGTTCAAACCGGCCGATTTTTTCAGCGTCAAATCCACAGGATGGACAGCCAAGTCCAACGGCTCTTCTTGTAAGGGCACTTCGGCCAAACTTCTCGTGCTCCAACTGACCAGTGCTTCCACGCTGCTCATTTCCATGTCGGACAACGAAGTGTCGGCAATGGGGATGATCGGATCTAGCAGCGGGGGACCCGGAGACACGGACAAGGCCGGAGAGTGCATTCCATCGTTTTCGTTCCCGGAGCGTTCGTCTTCTGCATCGCCGTCTTCGTCGTCCCTTCCTTCCTTACCCGGCGCCATGAGCGTGTCGGAATAACAGCACCATATGCTCTCCTCCACGTTATCTTTCAATTCGGTGTGTTGTTTCTGCACGTGTCTGTAACAATTATTCTTGGTCGAGAACCCCATGTGACACTGCCGACACTGGAACGGCTTGCGCGCGCAACTGCTGTGCAGCGAGCGCAAATGGTGACGCAGGATTCGGTAAAACTTGAAGTCCACGTTGCAATATTTGCATACAGTGTCGGGGCAATGGAAACTATTGAGCGTGTTTTCAGGATCGTGCAACTGAGGTTTCTGTTCCATGGCGCTGCAAATCTCTTGTTTGTTGTGTTTGCCGTGCCTTTTGCGCATGTGGCGCTCGCAGTTGGCCTTGGTGGTGAAGGCGTACTGGCACAGACGACACAAGAAAGGTCTTTCGCCGTTGTGGGTTCGCAAATGGCGAAGTAAAGTGCTCTTGTCTATGCTCGTGTAAGAGCACATGTTGCATCGATAAGGCGACATGCCCAGATGGCTTCGGTTGTGACCTTTGAGCGCCCTCAGGTTCGGAAACACCAGAGGACACAGCTTGCAAGGAAAACGTCCTGGATGGACCGAGTTCATCGGATGCGAGGTTGAAGTGGCCGCCTGTTCGCTCACGTCGGAAGGCATCTTCGGACTGGCAGTGGCCGAGTCGGCGGTGGCGGGGGATTCGGGATTCACGGCCAGTCCTCTTCGCGGCGAGGACGACGAGGCGGAAACGGAGTTGGAGCTTCCGTTCATGTTGGACAACAGTGCGGGGCATGTGGTTAAGGACAGGATACTCTGAATGTCGGCGAAATCTTCTCCGTCAGAGGTCAGGTTCGAGCAGCTTCCCCAACTGCGGCTGTTCTTGACGCAGGGCATTCCGTGCGTGAAATAAGCGGGATTTTCGTACGGTTCTTCGGCACGTCGTTCGTCTTTTGTCGAGGTCGTGTTGGCTTGCAGGCCCAAAACTGCCAGAAAGTTCTCCTTGTCCGCGAAGGGCACTTGAAGGCACTCGACTCCTTCGCACTGATGATGATTGACGAGATGATTAGTGTGGGATTTCAAATGCATTTTTAAGGCACTACCGCATGGAAAAGCCTTTTTACATTGCGGGCACTCGAATATGTGAAAGGCGCTGCTGGGTCGTCGCGCATTCTTCTCGCAAAACGCCTTGGCCACCACGGCGAACTTGGCGCTCGAAAAATCGAGAAACGTGAGGTCTTGGAACCCGACCAGAGTCGCGTTTTGCGCCTGCTCCACCGCCGAGTCTTTCTTGGCCCCGTTTCGTTTGACGTGCGCCACGTACTGATGTCGATTAAGGCCCCTGTAGTTTCGGAAAGTGAGGTTGCATTCGTGGCATTTGAATACGTAGTCGGGGTGGGTTTCCAAGTGCGTTTGCAATCCGTATTTGCATAAGAATCCTTTACTGCAAACGGGACAATGTAATTGTTCTTCGACTTCTCCAGTAGTTTCCATCTGTCCACTTCCTCCTTCCTCGTTCGTAGTCAATTCGTCTTCCTCGACTTCGACCTCGACCTCGACGCCCAAAATTTTCTTGGCAGGCACGGCGGATTCGTCGTCGGGCCGCGGACACACGGCTAGTCGTTTCGTTGGCGTTCGAATTCGCGGTTCGTCCTCCACGTTGCGATTGTTTGCACTCGAAGAGCTCTCTCCGTGATGGGTGCGCATGTGCCTGTGCATGTTACCGTTGGTGGTGAAGGCCATGTTGCATCGACTGCATTTGAATGGACGTTCGCCCGAGTGGACGAGCATGTGTCGATCGAGCGAACTTGCCGAGCTCAAAGTTTTGGCGCACAAACTGCAAGTGTGCGTTGTCGTGTGTTCCTCCGAGTTGTGCATACGTATATGGACGGTGAAGTCGTGTTGCGTTCCCAACTCCTTCATGCACACAGGACACTCAAAAGACGTCAAAAGACTCTAAGAAAATAAATTTTAAAAAAAAAAATCAAAAATTAAAATGACTATTTAACACAATTTAACACAAAAAAAGCACTTCAAACTCACATTTCCCTGAGTACATGACTTAATCTTTGGACTCGACGCCTTGACATTTGAGTTTTCCACTTCTTCATCATCCACGACATCACCACTCTCTCCTCCCTCTAAACTGGAATGATTGTGTTCCACTTCCTCCTCCAACTCTTCGTCGTCTTCCTCCTCTTCGTCTACTGAAACAAACAAATTAAAAATTATATTTTAAAATTATTATTATTATTTTATTTTTTTTTAAAATTAAATATTTCAACCTTGTGATAATAATAATTAGAAACAAACATCTAATTTTCACCCATCGTGCAAAAATAAGAATTCCCCCTAAAAGATCACGCCAGATAATATCGATCAAAAACACTAGACATGAGGATCACATTAACTGCCAACCACAACTGCAACATGTCAATATCAACTGCGCATGCTTCAAACTACACAAGGGCAGGCAGCAAGCCAGCCAGGACAAGAGAAGTCAAGCTCCAACCTGTTTTCTTCCAATTTCGCCGTGTTCGTTTCGCCCTTACTTTGCAATCATCTCGCATGTGCACGCGAGTCAATCACTAGGGCGCGCGTTATTCTATCACCACGTTGCTCTTGGCAACCTACATTGATCCTCCCGATGTTTTTTAATGATCAACCGTTGCCATGACAACCGCAAACCAAGCACAACATCCTGCACACGCCGCCCCTATCACATCAAGGGGAGTGCACCTTGATCCGGGTTCCTCCAAACCACCTTTAAAAACACCTGCAGGGGTCACCCAACCATGCTCGCAATACAAAACCGAATTGAGGAAAAAAACCATTTTTTTTCTAGCCTTTAACGTTGCGTAAATTGTTAAATCTGTGATTTCCGAGCTGAAAATTGAAACGTACGGATGAAGTTTCGATGTCATCACTCCATGATTCACATCACACGTTACTTATTAATGAGGCGAGAGGGGAAAATATAAAAGCTCCCAACTACCTTTCTACGTCATGCGTCGAAATGGGGGCGGGAAATTAGTGAAAAAGTACACAGATTCATCCAATACAGTTGTCGTGACAACAGACTTCAGGTGTGGAATCGATACGAAACGGCCATCGACGTCTGTTCCACACATCTCTGCATGAATACAACTCACTGACCAAATAAAATAAATACAAATAATCCCAAATGTTTATCTCAACAGATAAAATATGAATTATTGATAAATTTTTTTTTTTTTAAATTAATTTTTTTTTTTAGTGGAAAAATGAAATAAATAAAAAATGTGAAAACGGGGGGAAAATGAGACATATTTTAATACCAAATTTCCTTGACATCCCGTTTTGATTCTCAGCCAAAATAAATTTCCATTTTCAAAAAAAAAAAAAAACAATCAATCTTTCAAATTATTTTTAAAAAAATATATATTTGTATATTACCATTAGAATCCAACCCTATGCAAAGCGAAAAGACAAAAGACTATCCATCATCATCATCATCATCATTGCATCAACTCGTGCCACGTGAGATTAATAACCTCTCTACGCTGCACTCCCTTCTCACACAATTTGCACACTTCCTGTCAATACCCGCTTTTGTATGCAACTCGTTGCCTTGACGACCATCTGCAGCATCTGTACACAACACTACAGGTAAAAAAAAAAATTTAAAAAAATATAGCCCACACATTTTTCCTTCCTCCAAAGACCTCACAAAGCCCTATTGTAATTAATAAATTCGCTAAACAGTAATCAAACCGCCATTTTTTTCCTCCTCAATATTCAAACAGGAAAACCCCGGCGTTTCACAACAACTCACTTTTCTCAGAAGATCGAGGAAAAGGACAAATGTTTTTTTTTTTTTGTTTTTTCTTTTCGAAATAGTGGAATGAAACATTCGAAATTGGGGTTGGTAAAAACCCTGCTAAGGAAGTTGGACCGGATGACCACTGGCCACCCATATCTAAAAATAGCTGCACATTTATCACCAATGTCGCCACAGTAAAACGACGCAAGTAAACACAAATAAAGGACCCACTCGTGTTTATTTGTTTCTCCCCTTCTCTTTTGTTTATTCCCTTTGCTTTCTTTCCCCCCTTGAATTCATTAGCGCCATCGTCATCGTCATCGTCGTCCATTAGGGTCCTTGATCTCCAATTTAGGGAGAAAATATACTGAGCAGGTGATTCGCATGAAGAAACAACCAACGCCCACGCGAGTTACTTTTCTTTCTTTTTTCTTTTCTGTCAATCCTTTGAGACCTTGAAAAGGGGAAAAAATATTTCGGATGTTTCTTTTCCTCATCTCCAAGGTAACCATCGAGTTACAGATAGATACACATGTGGTGTGTTCTGTGTTGCGGGGATCAAACGCTGCAATCAGGAAC
>JAQIXU010000071.1:0-75452 GCA_034701245.1 Strigamia transsilvanica | reverse complement strand
TAAATATCAAACTAAATCAAAATACCGTATTTCTTCGAATCGAAAACGTATCGGGGGTACGTATCGGAAACGTATTGGGGGAAATTTTTCCCGTTTGTGCGCGGGTTTGACAATTTTTTGGCATATAGCGCGCGGGTGCGCTATTGGAAGATATACGGTATACTAACTTGTAGCTAATACTGTAGTCAATAAGTATCACTAACTTAAAAAGTGGCAGCTGATTTAGTCTTTTTTCAGTCACTTTGGGCATGCACACACCATTTAAACAACAAAACATGTTACACTGCAATTTTAAACACGCTTTTCGAATGCAGCTTAGAAATGCTGTAAATAAAAAAGCTATGTAAATAAAATATTGAATATCTTTACAGTGCTATTTTTCTCAATCCTAATTTACCAGAGCTGGATAATTCTACACCAACCCCAATATTAAAATATGCTGAGACCGACAAGGGTATTTAATTTCATTTTGTTGGATAAAAGGTATGACATATGACACATGGTCTCGGTCCCAAGATTATAATAAAAAAATGCTGCCTTGTTTTAATTTCAATATTGGAAACGGTGGTTCTACTCATTATGTTTCAACCTTAAGCCATCAGCCCAATGTGATGTTAGTTTTAAGGTCAGAATGTCACCCATCCTCGATGATTAAAATCACTGTTTTGAATCGGAATAACGACTTCACTATTGAAATTTAAACTTAATCTTTGACTCATTCACCATAAACTATAAACATCTTGAAAACCAATGTTTGCACGGTTGTCAACCAATGACTAGGCAGAAAGAAGTTGGTGACCACTTGACTCTTCACGTATACTACATACAGACTTAGAAATCCAGTGGCACGTTTCTACTACTTGAGGCTCCTAAGCGCAGTGTGACTTTGCGGCCCTGATTCTATAATTTTGTATAAAAATTAAATACCTACCAGTAAGTAAAGCTTTTAATTTATTGATGAAATGGATCAAATTTCTACAAATTTGAGGTCCCAGAAAATTGGAGGCGTAGGCCTAAACACGCCGCTGAGTGACTCACAAGATAGTGGTGTCACAACGTGCTGAGTTTAGTATAGTAAACAACTTTTCCATTTCTCATTAAAGTTTTAATTTTTTCAATAACAACGTACAAGTTTCATGCCACGATAAACAATCTTCGACGTTACAAGTTAGCATTAGCGCAGTTGAGCAAAAATTAGCGCCTCATTGCACAAGTGCAGTCGTATTTCAATTCAACATTTCAGATTTAAACTTTTTGCTTAATTGAAAAATTCGTATACAAGTTTAACATGTCAACAATTAAAATAAAGAAAAAAAGCAACTGGGAATGCAAACGCTAAAACCATTCTAGCACATTAGCTGTATCCACATAAAAGCAACAACGATGTCGATCCGGCAATCGATTCTTAGTAGAACCGATAAACTACGACTACAAGCCAAGACAGGCTAACTAATACAGCACTTGACAATTGTGAGTAATAAGGGCTTAAACAACATGGTTCTCAATACATATACAACTTATTGGTGGTAGACATATTCACAACTGTGAATATTCTGGCCAATACAACATCTTAGAATGTATTAACACATAAAAGAGACAATGACTTTCCAAAGCTTAATACTAACAAGGATAACAGCGGCGTACCAAATCTTCAGAGGGCCCCACTTAAACGAGTACAATGGTACAAAATGTTGCCACTAAGCTTGGCCTTCTGACTTAAGGCTGTTCGAAGTGTGCTTTTTGTGTTTTGCTAAGAAGTGTGGTTCATAGCAAAGTTCAGGCAAAAAGCAGCTTGTACCGGAAATACCGAGTATTTGTACGCAATATAACAGTAGGATTAGAATTCTCCAATGAGAATCCTATGTTGAATTTTAGGAGTTGGGAACTTTCCAAGGACTACATTCCTTCTACAGGAATGTGGCACAGTATTTTCATCGGTTGGGATACTGAATATTCCTTTGAATATTTAGTAATGCCCCAATTATTTAATTAGTATAGAAACAACGGTTTACTATGCCTGTTGAACCAATTTAGTTCATAAACTGATTCAACCTTCGTGCTTTATTATATACACGGCGCGACCTGGTGGCGATTTAATCACTACAGTTTTATAACATCACAAAATTAATTGTTCAGAATCTCCAAGGCCGGTCTCCTTGTACCCATTTAAGAGCTCCAAGTAAATTTGTGTGTTTAGACAACACCTACATCATTTTAATTCTACCTAATGATAATTCACTGATAAGCTTTCTTCAAGGGAAAGGAATTTGGTGAAACGTTTTAATTGCTTTTAAGATTGGCCGCTTGAGGACATACTAATATTTATGTTAAGCGAAGTTAGGTAGACTATACACATTTCTAACAAGTTGCAATGAAATGACAAAATAAAATAGAAACCTAGGTTAGCTGTTTTTCAGAATTTGTATTTTTGACACTTAGCATGGTCGTAAATCAGGCTACAATTAGCCCTTCTATTATTATAGATGTTTATATTTAGATAAAATATTTAGAATTTTATATGTTTGCATTTTTAAACAACATTTATCTACAAATGTCCAGATATTTGTGTTTAGCATTTAAATCTTGCCATTCCCACGAGAGAATATCAAAAAAAGTTATGTGGCAATGACGAAGACTTATCTACAGCACATAGAATATCGCATAGAGATACTAAAGATTTCTGCAACATTTAACCCAACATGTGAATATAAGGAAAACAGGCATCTATCTTCAATTCCTCTCAATTTCATTGGCTGCACTCTTGAGAATGGGTGAAGTAAGCAACATGTAAACCAGCTTCCTGATCAGACAACAACATTGGCGCCAAGCGCATGCAGTTCCATTGTGCACGTGCTTGGCAAATAGAAGCATAAAATTAAGAGTTGCTATACTGTTGTAAATAAATTTAGTTTCGTATTAAAATTAAATAAAGCTAAAATAGCAGTCACTAGAAAGTCTACACTTCCGTGAGTAGGAGTCATGTCCTATTTCCTCCATTTTACGGCTTAAATAACTAGAAATCCTTCTTTAAAAACAGTTATATTTTGAAATTCAGTGCCAAAAAGTCGGCCAAAAAACTTATACTATTTTAGCATAAAGATGGCACAGGGAAAAAAAAGTTTTTTTCTTATACAACGAAGATAAAAATCAAAAAGATTATTCTTTTGGTTCCCTTGCGCCGAAGACTTTTATGTTGACAATCCCATTGTAGTGCTAGGTATATTGAGACAGCATTCCTTATTTCATGCTTCGTTGCGTCTAGGCTAGGCTTGATTAAAACTTCAGATTGATATCTGTGAAGCCAGCATGATAGCAGCCACGAATCATGAGTAGTTATCTAGTGATGCTTCTTGTTATCATTACCTATACAAAATCAGGTTTTTGTTTTTGTTTACGTAGTAGTTTCAAAGCAACTAAAAAACCATTCGCTATAACGTTTTCTTTAGAAACTGTATGCTAATAGTGTCTGCAATATTCGTTCTCATACAGATTTATGCATTTATGCAGGAACTAAACACAACACGTATTGTGTACACATAAAGGTAAAAATCGTATTTATTTTACATTAGCATGGTAACCTATCTCCCCACAATAAAGTAGTACATCCAAATCCCATTCTGTGAAATGATTCTGTGACAATCCACAAAAAACAAAGCCAGTACATACCTTGCATAAAAGGCTGCGCCGGCCTCGAAGGAATACATTAAAAACAACTAATGAATTAAAAATTGGACTTACGAGTACTTTCATGTCGTTTGCTGGCTAGATTTGGCTGGAATTCTTAAATTCGACATGGAGATATTTTTTCGAGACGA
This sequence comes from Strigamia transsilvanica, assembly GCA_034701245.1. Classification (NCBI taxonomy): domain Eukaryota; kingdom Metazoa; phylum Arthropoda; class Chilopoda; order Geophilomorpha; family Linotaeniidae; genus Strigamia; species Strigamia transsilvanica. The sequence goes on along the minus strand of JAQIXU010000071.1, from coordinate 71,637 downwards.
TGAGAAGATCGCTCCACAATTCAATCTTCAATGTTCCGGGAAGCTTTAATAAATTTACGACTTAATCAAAAAAAAAAAAATGTAATAACTGATTGACATACTTACTTGCAAAAGAATTTCAATTTTGTTTTACATGCCATGTTTTTATAGCACTATCGTGCTGGGAGTGGTATTTTCCTGAAATATAAACAATGTTTTCCTGAGTTATATTTATTTTTGGAATACAATTTACAACGTTTGATATGTACAATAAAACCTGTCTCTGGCGACCACTGTGCGATTACTTTTCAATGTGAATATGAATGCGATGTGGTCAACATATTCACATGACTGCGATATATTGCAAAAGTGATATATAGCACAGACTAAGCAGAATTTGCAAAAGATCACAAAAAATTGCAAATCGCGATATTTTGCAAGTTTCTGATAATTACAGTTTTATTCTGTTTCCGAACGATTTCCTACCATTAAAACGTTTTCTGAATGTTTCCATGTTTTAAAATGAATTTTTGATCCAAAAAAATGAATGATTGGTCTTAAAAATGAAATTTTTCTGTTTCTCAGGAGGTGGCCATGGCCTCCATGGCCTCCACGGCCCCCCCCCCTGAATCTATTTTAAAACCTTTTAGCAATCGTTATTTTGAAAATTTTTCAATTTTATTACAATATATCTCAAATTGCGATATTACGACACATTATCTGCGATATTCGTCTGTGATGTGCAAATGCAATATTATAATTTTAATATTGCAATATCGCACAGGCCTAGTGACCACTCACGATGCCAGGAAAGTGGTCGTTTTAGCAAGTGGTCGTGACTTTAACATTAAATATTCGGTCACAAAGTAAAAGATTTGTTTAAAAAATCAACCAACTATTGGCAAAAGTATTTTACATTGGCATTCAACGAGTGAGCTGCGTACACACAAGCATGGTCGCTGAGAGCGAACATAGTGTCGCTATCGGGCTGCCCAGCACAGTTCAATTGAATTCTCATTCATCTAGTAACATTTCCTTGCATCCCTTGGCAACAAAACCTTTATAAATTTTCACCTCCTGCACCGATACCAAGTGTTGCTGCGTTTCCACTTGTTCTCTTTCTTTGCTAAACATTTATTTTATAGGGTTACCCTCTGCGACCAAATCCCCGCACCTAACAAAATCTGAATAAGCAATCGCCAAATCTACATTTCAATGGTCTTATTTTCTCAAACCCAATTGCCCTGCTACACAATCCTAAAATCCATGCTGTAACTTCAAATTAAAATAAAATTAAATGTTGTAACAGTGTCCTGAAGTTCCACATTTTAAGATTTATAGTTGGATTACCAAATATTAAATTGATTCTCTTTTTTTACTATTATTTTTATTAGTGTTATGTACCATCGTTGTTTTTTCTCGCATCTTTGTACTGCGCACAGTAAAAAATGAATTTGCGGATTACACAGGAAACTTGAAAGTAATAAAACCAAATGCTCAACTTTCTTGGCAATTTTTATTTAAAAAGAAAAATCAATTTTATCATATTAAAACTGCTTTCGAGACAGAAAACCTACAAAACAGAACCGAAATAGATACTTGCGTAATACAAAATTAGGTTAATGCATAAATTGGAAGAAAAACATGCCAATTTCATTACATTGTATGCATTTAAAATGCTTGTCTGGTTTTATACTGGCAATAAACAGCCAAGTTAATGCAAAGTAAAATATTGACTTTAAAGTATACTCAAAACAGTTTCTTCAAACTTCTTTTTTATTATGGCACATCACGAAAAATTCTAAATTACTAATTTTTTTATGTGTGCAATTTTTTATTCACCGACATCATATTAAAAAATATTTTTTTAAATTATTTAAAAAAAAAAAAAAAAAAAAAAAATTTCTTTTGCATGAATTACCTATTTTATTTGTCTCCAAAAAGGCCTTCAAATAGCGCAGATGTAGGATGATATGAAAATATTATTTGTTCTTAATATGTGTACAGCTTTCTGACTTGGCATATGGAAAGAGAATTTTGAAAAGCGAGTGTTGAATTCAATTTAAATTTCACAGATTTATCACTTCTGCTCTCCGCATACCTTTCAACTGTGTGACATGCATTCATTTTCTGTATCAGATGCCAACGGCCTGAATTAATTGACATTGCAAGTTTTTCCCAACTCAATATTGATCTTTTTTGACTTCCATCAGTCTTTTTTTTCTAAGTGCTCAGTAGACTTTCGTTCTGTCCACATTTTTTTCTCCTAATTCCCACCTCCCGCCCATCGTGTCAATAAGAACCACACTCTTCTGTCTCGGTCTTATATGGTGTCAACATACATTTTTTCAATAGATATCATGCTACACCGCAAATAAAGAAAAGCTTCTAAAGAATGGTAGATTCAATTTGTTCATTTCGATTAAAAGGGCGAGGGAAAAAGATCTAAGGGAATTTTAGGCCAAATGAAGAAATGTCTTAACGAATAACTGATTTATATTTGATGCCCCTAAAGTTGATGTTGCACTGATTGAAGCTTTTATTTCGTTTCCGTTCTTCTTCGACCTTTTTTTAATCATTGCACCGTTTTTTCTCTTTGTAATACCCTTATTTTTCCCCGTTATCGCTGATATATGAAGAAACAGTTCGTTATTTCTTATTCTGTGTGAATTTTGAAAAAGCTTACCAATTAAAAACAACTTATTAAATTCAATTTTACAATTGTAATTGTAATTGTAATTTGTAATTGTAATTCATATCCAAAACTGCTAAAACCCTGGCAGGGGTGAAAGTAGAAAAAATGTCTTTCCGGAATGCAGTTGGCAGCAATTCTTGGCTAAGTCCATGATTTTCGAGATATTTGTTTAACATTTCTGTTATGTTTACAGCAAAAATGTTATGCAATTCTACTAAATCCAAGAACAACACAGCAGAATCCATTTTTCCGTCAATACAACATTTTAAGACAACTGTAAAGCCAGATTCACATTTGAAAGTAAAGTAAAGTAAAGTAAAGTAAGCTCAGATAAAGTATGGAGTATGGAGTATGGAGTATGGAGTATGGAGTATGGAGTATGGAGTATGGAGTATGGAGTATGGAGTATGGAGTTGAAGCAAGAATGAACCAATCACAATGGAATGCCAAGATCTCAATCCAGAAAAGAAACCAAATTGTTGGATCACCAAAATGGCAGCTCTAAAACAAAGTACGTATTGTTGTAATTGTAGTGAAAATATTGTAGTAAAAATAATTTTGTTTGTTTGTTGGCATGTCTTTAAAGAAACCGTAGTCGATTCATACACCAGAATTGTTATTTTGGACCAACATTTTATATTATTTCTGATATTTACGAAAAATGTTTACGAAAAATAAACTATTATCTTTCTTTGTAGCCTGGCCTACTTTCACCCCTAATCCCTGGTCCCAGTCCAACTTAAGTTCTTGTAATGGCATTGGACACTGGCCATTAAGCAAGAATATGCTGCAAATTTTCAACTCATAAAAACTTAATTACCGGTATTCAAACATAAAGCGCTCTTAATTTCATCATAAAGTTATAAAAACAACTCAATTTTCAATATAACCAAATATTGATTCTATAGCGAAAATGTTCTATATCATTGTCATTTTCCATGTATTTTTTTTTTGTTTTAGTTTTATGCTGAGTCATTTTCATGCGATAGAATGTTGAGATAAATCTTTTTGTCCCACACTTTGCTGTTGTTAGTTATTTCTTCTCCTTCAATTGAACAAAGCAATGCAGTATCATACAAACAGCCCTTACTTTCTTGCCTCAAGCCCAGCAATGAATTTTGTCTCTTAGCAACACAGCTGCAGTTCCAAGGTAGATGATCTCCATAAGATTCACACATAAAACTTGAATTTCTTTCTGCTTCCATGACCTCGAAAACCACTAAAACTAGTCATTTCCCTCAACCACCTTTTGCCTTTCTAATTAAAGAAAACAACAACTGTTCTTTGACATTGACTCTTCATTTTAATCTATTGCAGCTGGCTAATTAGCAAATGACCCATGGAAGCAAATAACCTAAAACTGATTTTTTTTTGCCTCGTTTTTTCGTCTTTCTCTGGGTACAATTACCAATAATTAAACATTTCAAGTCATTAACTTACGTAAGAGATTAAATGGCTGATAAAAACTAAAGCATTTCTGCTTGTAGAAAATGTCTTTTCTTACTTCAATTTTTTTCCTGTTTAATTGAGCGAGAAACCAAAGTGAGTGAATCTGCTCTCCAATTTATGATAATGTTTACAAACAAGAAAAAAAAAAGAATTCTTCATATTTTAAATCTCTTGTTTACCCTCGGTGTGGATTTCTAAATCACGCGGCCAATAATGGCTGAATTAATTGGATGAAACCGAAAGTCTAATTCCGTTTATAATTTATTAAAGTCAATATGCAAAGTAATTTGTTATTTTTGTGATTTGACATTTAAAATTCAAATTTTTTTTAAATATTTTTTTTTATAGCCAAGGCTTGTGTTTCTTTTGATTTTCAGAAGGAAACACAATTTGCAACTTTGTGTTGAAAGAAGGGAAAAAATTGATTCGGTTTGATATACGATAAAAATGCTAATTGACAGGCAGCGCCAAGAATATTTACAAAAGAGAGCTGGGTGGATGGGAAAAATGCGAGTTCAGGATTCAGCTTAATCATGTCAGCGCTATTCATACATCCATTCTTCTTGCTTGCATGACATGCATTTGTTTTAAAAGAATTGGGCTTGTGTCTGCACAAAATAAAAATTGATGTTAGACAACGAGCTGCCTTCTTTCTGATGAAGAACAGATTATGTATTGTGCACTTTCTAAATCATATCTTTTATGAACCATTTTTTTAAGAATTACTTGATATATATTTTTTAATTTTCACTGCAACACCATAAATTATTTTTACGACTGTTGGCGAGATTTAAAAAATCGCGGGCTTTTTTTATTTGATTTTTTTATTTTTGCACATAAAATTTTCCAGTCAATTAGAATAAATATAAAAATCGTCATATTTCAAAGCTAATGGAAGTTTCTACAGCGATATAAACATAAAAATATAGAGATTGCAAATTAAAACGCACAGCAAAAGTAGTAACCGCAGCAGCATTTTTTCAGATTTTTTTCTTCCCTAGACAGTTAATTACGTGAGTGCTTTCGCGAAAACAAGCCTTAGTAGTAACAAAACTTCAAAGACGACGACATTTTATGTTTTTAAATATACATATTTATTTTCTGTTTTTCATTGAAAAGCATAAACACAGTTCTTTCAAAACGGGATTGGAAAAGCAACGCTAAACACCGTATTTATTCAATAATGCACTTCGTAGAATCAATTTTTCTCGTTTTCCCAGAAATTTATGATATGAATTACATTTGCCAAAATATTACCGTTACTCCCACTAACCCCCCCCCCCCCCCCCCAAACATGCAACCCTCTTTTTTGAACTCTTAAAATGCCATTAGATGAGAAAGTGTTTTCAGTCATTGAAAGATAACTGAATTCTTCACTTTTCCGGGGTCATCTGAAGAATACAAAATGTTTTCAACAAAAACCCGTGTTCAAACAATTGGAAATCGCTATTTTCAAATTCGACATTTACCCGTGGGTACGACATAGGTGAAAAATGTGTACAAGAATCCTGAAATCTTTAAGACACCAGATTCCAAATTCCAGAGAATTTCCAAGTGCAATCTTATAGGGTGTACAAGAATCCACCCCGAAGTCGTACCCCTCATATTTTCTTCAGTAAACTAAAAGCAAGCAATTAAACTAAAAACGAAATACTTTAAGCTTGGCGATTCCCAACGTTTTATTTGTTTGCTATTCAAAAAAGCATTTCATTACATTTTAGAATCCCTTTTTCAAGGCTCAAAAAACAGAGGTATACAGTACCCGGACAGTACGTTAAGTGCATAAAACCATTTTTTCATATTTTATACAGATTAAAATGCATATAATAATAATAAAAATAAAAAAGGGGGAAAGGATAGAATAGACGATGAGAATCCCTGAAGAGCCAATCTGCAAGAACGGCTTGAGACGAAGAAAACCCGGACAAACGAACCACTTTTGCACAAAATTTCTAAAGGAAAGCTTTCCTCTTGGGTATGACTGGAAACGAGAAGCCTCCTCTTGTCAGACAAAAAGCAGAAATAGAAATGTTTGCCTAACGTCATTGCCTCGAAAGACATAACCTCGAGAGATATCGCATTATCATTGGCTCAAACGCATGCCAATTTCACTGGCCTTCTGCCAAAAATGTGGCCCAGTTCATCCATATTTAATAAATATTTTTGCAGCATTGGAGAACTGCTCCTCCTCTCTTCACCTCCATGTCTCGGAAGACTTTCGAGGTGAAGTACTCAACAACTGACCTCTATTGACCAACACGTTGAACTTTTAACATTTACCAACCCCTACAACGATAAATTTATTGACAGAAATGATGCGAATAACAAATTGCATCGTGTTTCTTGAAACCTATTTTTATATTCTCATGCTAATTAATTTTTAAAGTAGGCGTATTCAAAACTGTTCGAACGGTCGTCTAAAAACCCGCTTAACAAATAAACGATTGCATTCAAAAACGAGACATTTCGTCTAAAACTTCAAAACTTTCGACGAAAAATTAATTCAATGTGTTTAAACTTTAAATGAGTTAATTTTTCTAAATAAATGTGCTTTGAAATTTCAATTGAGAAGTCCGAATAGCAGAAATGCTTTAAATGCCATTACAGTTGCCCTAACTCCTGATGTTATTCCCTCGCTCATTTTATTTACAAATGGAATGGTTAGGTTTGTATAGAATTTATCACTTTACATCCATCACAGCCAAAATAGATGACCGAGTAACGAGCTTTTAAATCATTCTGCTGTCTTGTGAGAGAAATTTCTCTTCATTGATTTCCATTTCACAGAATCATAATGAATACAGGGGCCAAAGAAAACTTCTCATTACATACAGAAACATTCTGTAGCGCTGCTCATCAATGAACTTCAGCATTAATATATTAACATCCTCGTATATTCCTTTGTCAATTGTAAATCTTCCATTGCAGTTCCAGCAACTGGCATTAGCTCTAGAAGTACGTAATAAATGACTTGCCTGTGCTAAATTATCGTATTTTTATTCCATGTTTCTATGTAACAAGTTTGTTTACTTAAAATTCAACTCGCTGTATAGTTCTATTTTTATAAGATCTATATTTTTCCCTTTCATGTAATAACAAAATGATTACATATTGGTATGCTCGTGTGGCTTGAGTTAGAAGAATTTGATCCTATTCCTGAGTCATCTTACAATGACTTTTACCTCGAATGTTTCTTATTTCATGGCTGGTTGCTTTGCGGCAAGAGATGACTAAAAACTCAGATTACTATCTATGGAAACAAAGATAATGGAAAATGTTATCTGACATAAGACGAGCTGGAGTTAGTTCAAAGTAATTGAAAACGAACAAATATTGAAAAGGTTTGATTGTAAACATTAGAAATTAGATTAAAAAACTAATAATTATAACTAGTTATTTAGTTATTTATGCTGTTGAATTTTTTTTTTTAAATATCAATTTTTATTGTACATTTTATCATCTTTAGTACAGAGCGCATTTTTCTTGTTTGCAATGGTAAAAATTCCATACGCAATTGCTTGTTGTGCTGCCCCTGAACTTCGCTACATTTCACCACTGTTTAGCAGAAAACTCAGTATCACTACATCAAATTAAAGCATGAATTCCTGACATTTCTGTGCCTATTCATAACTTAAATCTTTTCGTGAACCTAATTTGAAAACATACGAGGGTTTTCTGCTTTATTTTTCTTTATGCCACAAGAAATTTTTGTTTTAAAAAGTCTATAAATCTCAGTTGTTAGCTTTTTCTTCCAACCTAACAGTGCTTTAATTATTCTGGTTTAATTATTCTTTCCCATATCCGCAAAATATGCACACTATTTTAATGACAAGTGGGGGGTTACTGTTGAGTATGCTAATTTCAAAACTAATCCATCCAAAATAATTAATCCATAGGCGCCAAGATACACTCAACTTTAAGGCTGCAAAAGTACACTTTAACGTTAGCTTCTAATTAATATATGTTTGAGTAAAAGTTTCGCTTTGAAGTTCCATACTGAGAGAATAATTAAGTATGAAAAAATTGAATATCAATTTATTCAATTTTTTCCTGCAGATGAAATAATCAGCATAAATGTTTGATTTATACCTATACTTTTAATTTTTTTTTATTTTTATATTAAGAGTTTACTGAAAATATTGTTTTACTTCTGTTCCTACTTGATATACAGACGCAACGAGATGCAAACTGCTTACAGATAGTAATTGATATACTTTAATAACAAAAATAAATTTCCGATGCTGATGTATATAGTTACTTTATGCTAAAGGAGACGGCAGACTTCGAGCTCGTCACAATTTGACACAAATGAAAAAAAAAATAATGGTAATGTTTCAGAACAAAAATTAAATCAATTCCAAGATTGAAAATTCAATCTTTTATACCGAAACGTATTGCAAGTGTTGCGCAGGTGATGTAAGGTTTCTATTCCAAGTAGAAGGGCAACGATTATTGAACCGTTAGAGCAATTTTTCGTAATAAAGTTGATCCACGCGTTTCAAGCAAGTGTTCAATGAATATGAATAGACCATCACACGCATCACAAAATTTCCCAGCTGGCAGAAAATTAAAAAAAAAGTAAAAAAAAATAATAATAACAATAACAAATAAAATTAAAACATCTTGCATCAGCAAAATTTTCTTTAAAAAAAAAAATTTCTACAAAAATCTCTCATTTAGCTGCACCTGGAATATTTTCAATTATACTTTAACCTCACAGATAAGCATTATCTCCCAGATGCTCCAATATCAATACCAATAGCAATCCTTCCACCCAATTGATCAATGAAAAAGCATTTTTATTGCTCGCTAGAGGAACTCGGACTGTACACAACTTTTGAAATTGTCTCGAGTATAGTTTATTCGACTATCTAACTAAAAAGAAATAGCCGTGCTGAAATTTTTACCTCATTCTACCTCTGAGCTAGAAATCCACGGATCAGTAGAAATGGACTTCATCCTTTTAGTGCGTACGTCTATTTCTTGGTAGAAGCGAACTACTCCCCGAGGAATCCTTCTGCACACCCAATCTGTTGCTGCTTTAACGACGCCACTATTCAGGCCCTGGTTATTTTAAAAGATGTCATGTATGTCAAACCACAAAAACCGTATAGTATATCAACCTGTACAAGGCTTAATATTAAAGGTGATTGGTTTTTCCTGTGTTTGTCAAACTAAAACCTGTTTTTATTTATTTTTCATGGTTCAACATAGGTAATTGGACGTTGAAAGAGCAGACGAAGCTTGTGAGTCCCCACTGTCTGCAGCAAGCCTGATTGTGTTGAAGAAAGAAATTTTCTTGTTGTCATGTTTATACATGAGATGTTTCTTTGTTGTGTGAGTTCAGAGTTGGAGCCTTTTGGGAAATTATCAACGGTTGTGGTGTAAGAAATCAGTTTAAATGGTTATCAGTAGGGTCTGTAAAGGTTATTACTAGTTTAATTTTTGGATTGACAGCCCTCCCCGGATGCCTTTCTGTGTATTAAATATGCATAATGTTTAATTTAAAACTGCTTTTCAAACTGCTTGTCTCGATCTAACTTGAAAAATGGCGACCGATTTAGTCCGTAATCAGTCGCACTGGGCATGCGCACTACATTTAAACAACAATACACGACTTTATGAATGTCCCTAGTGTTCCATTTACCTTAAAATTCCCAAGTCCCTTGTTTTTAATGTAAAAAGTTTTAAATGCCGATTCCTAATCTGTGCAAAGTCTTTTACAATTAGGAATTTGTTTAGTATGACATGGTTCTGTTTAGGTTTTGTTATGCTGTAAGTTAATTGACTTTTTCTTTAGACAACAAATCTAAACGTGCACTTTGAGTTTTCAATGGAATTCCATTGTGGCTCGTTAAGATGTTCGTTAATTCACTTAATTGCTTACCTTGTGTCCACAAGAAGAAGAAATTGTCCAAAGTTTTCATCCTGTCATCCACCATGCTGTAACGCCATTGAACACCTGCTTCCATCTAGCGGCAAACCACAACACCACATCTGTACCTAGAAAAGCAAAGTCAGACTGGTGGGATTAGATTTATTTAAATCCGAGAAAAATTAACGAACAAATGTTTTAAACAAAAATTAATTTCGTCTTATTTTATAATTTATTTGGTTTGTGTTTATATGTGCAATAAAATTTCACATAAGATTTGTAAATATACAATTTAAAATCTGCATGTTATAATTAATTCGGTTTTATTATGTGCATAATTCATCTATACATACTTAATTTTTTTGTAATTAATAAGAAAATAAACTGAAAAATTTGATCTTCAACTTGGTATTGTTTGTGTTCTAAATCAGAAACCATTTTTAATTTAAACATTGAAATTTATCACATATTTTTCACCTAGCCAGCATGAGTCTCTTTAAACAAGACAAAAAGCCCTTATTCTGGATCACACCCCGGCATTTAACTAAAACAGAGTATCGAGCAATCCACAGAGGTGCCCATGCTTCTGAATCCAGGAAACAACCACTAGTCCGTAAAATTCCACTGCAGACATCCAATGGCAAGATATCTATTCAAACAAAACAATTATGGAATAAACTAAGTCGTCACCGGTTTGAAAACTCGCAAATTTTCGCAATTTTCGCGTGAAAATTCACCGGAAAACTCATTTTGCGAGTTCAAATCCACAAAACAATTTTTACGAAACAACAAATGACACATTACCCTTTGGATCATTATGTGTAAGCAATTGAATATCATTTTCCTTAGCAAATGCAGTCATTTCCTGTGGCATTACACAACAAGAAGCCAAATTAACTTGGTTGATACTCGGCTTGATCTGTAAAAAACAATATAAACTCAGTCACAAACAAAACACTCACAGTGTACGGACTGGACATAGCACCGCCCAAAGAGCTGTGTTTAGTACAGGTTTGATTCCCATTTTGCCAAATTTTAATATTTGCGGTAGTGTTTCAACAAAAATTTCAAGTGGGAAGTGGGAAAAAAACCATTCGTTGCTACAATTAGCCCAAAATTGGTATTTTACTGCAAAAAATAAAAAACCCTCTAGTCTGAACTGCACATTCTCTAGACCGGATAAATTTCTGGGACTCATCCTATGTCCAGTCCATATATTTACAGTTGCCCAGGCATAGAGCGCAATCAGCAACTCGGTATCCAAATCGGAAACTCCAATCGTGACAATTTGGCCGGAATCGATGTATCTTTCCAGGACAATCCATAGTGGTTTGATGTGGTGAAGTTCCAAAGGTTCATTTGGTGGTGAAGGAAATGAAACTATAACCGATTCTAAGAAGTCAACACGAAGTTCCTGTAATACTACCATAATACAAAGTTACAAATAACTGAATTTACTTCATTTGTTATTACAAATGACAGCCGTCACCTTTATTAACCGCTTCACTTAACCCTTCAGGATCCAGTTGACATAATAAAATTTTCACTGCAATAAAAACCGTGCATTCCAATAAACACCACTTCAAACAAGTATCAAAATACAATACCTGTAACTTTTAGATCTTTTCGCATTTGTTTATCCACTGGATCGTCATATTTATGGTTAATACAATCAATATTTGTAAGACCCTGGAGAAAAACAAATAAATTATCAATTACATAATCGAAATGCCTCGAAACACCTGTAAATATGTTTAGAAGAATTTTTTTATTTTTTTTCTGAGAAAATAGTCTCATTATGTTTTAAGTTTTTCGTTATATTTAATCAAGTTTTCAATTTCTTACTATGTACTGCTCTGGATCATAATTTCGACTCCAAGTCGATAGTGTTTCACCCAAAGTTTCAACGAGCTACGAGAAAATTTAACGATTTTCGCTACAAATTTCAGTGTTAAGTATAGAAATTCACCTCGTCTGTGGCAGATTGAGATGTTTTACGCTTGAGCTCATTCCAATGTATAATATTACCGGTATGCACGGTTAAACTGTGTACGTAGTCAGGGAATTTCAAGTACACTCGCGGTGGAGAATCGGCCATAGTGGTGATACGCCAGAGCAGACAAAGCTCTGAATTTATGTCGTTGGAAGGTTCTGCGCATATGACGTCATAATTACAAAACTGCGCACATCGTGTAGGAAAGTGAGTTCAGAGTTCAAGGAATAACGAGTTGGTTTTTTTTAAAGAAGTATTTTACAACTTGGATTAGCACATTACATTTGTTTATTCAGATAAAAAATTTAAGGAACAACAAGTCAAATGAACAACTGGTTTATGAGCAACGAGTCAAAGTTTCTTTTAATAAATGAACAACTGGTTTATAAGCAGATTTTGCAATCAAAAATGATAAAATCAATTTCAAGACGACCTACTACACTATTTTTATGGTTTTTTTTGGGTTTTTTTTTTCAAATTTGAAAAATTTTAATTTTTTTTTAAAAAAATCTTTGAACGAGTGGGTAGAACGGGGGAAAAAAGAAAATCGACATTAACCAGGAACAAACAATCGATTCCAAGCTAGGAAGATGATACTACTGAAAGTTACACCTGAAGACATCAACCGGTGTGTAGTTGATTAATAAAGATTAAAATTGAATTAGCACAAGATTTACAGATGTTAAAATGAAATTACCGAGACAGATTCAATTAAATATTTTATTTTACTTTTATCAAAGTAAAAGTTTTTAATGCATGAGCTAATTTATTTTATTTTTGTTAAATTCTCAGAAATTTGTAATTTAAATTAAAAAATTAGAATAATTATAGCTGTCATATTGCATCAAATATTCACACTGCTTTAAATCCGAAATTTGCTAAATTCGAAACCACCTTTTTCAAATGTTTAAAATTACGTAACAGTCTTTACATTTCATCTACGTAACATGCAACAAAAAAAATATTGATCGTCGTATTCTCTACGGTTGAAAGTCTAAAAAATTGCGCAAAACACATAAACAAACCTTCATTTTCGTTTTAAATACGGTTCCGAAAAAATATGAAGTAGCTCAGGTTTACTAAAATCACTTTCGAAATTGTTTGCAGCAAAGCCGCCCGCAGGCGGAGCTTTGCTAATAATGATTTGATTGGGCAAGAGGGATAACATAATCGATTTGAAATTGCATCGATTTGCCTCACTTATAATCATTACGTGTACAACGAATACATATTTCGAGGTACTCGACCAGTCTCAACTTTAATTCATGATCGTGTGCACGCGCTATTCAGAAGATGCACTCATTTGGCTAATGGTGTTTCCGTTTACCGACCCCGCCCGCCAACTTCGCAGCTGCAGTTACACGATTGCGTAAAGTACTAGATAGATGTGACGTCATGGGATCATGCTCTTCAGACTACATATTGTCTGCTAGCTGTCACTGGACATACAATTTTATCTCTGGGGATGCGAACTGACTTGATTTCTCTTCCTGTTTCTTCACGTGGAGTTCGAATCACGTGCCAGGTAACAAAAAATATTTTGAATTATTTACTATCAGCTGTCTGTGCCAACTATAGTACAATAATTTAAATTTGGAGAAAATGTTACATGGCCCCTCCCTTTTTTCCATCCTTTTTTCCTCTCTTTAGTATTTACCTGGAATATCGATAATCTCGGCATCGTGCGGTTGATTTGGTATCAAATGACATTTTAAAGTGACATTTTCCAAATCAATAAAATTTTTTTTTTAATAATTAAAGTTGCTATAGCCACTATTTCATTTCACTTGAAAAACAAAAAACAATTCTCCTGAGTATTATGCCTGTAAGCATTTATCTAGATTTATGTGATTGCTTCTTCGATTTGATTAAGGTGAACAAGATGGGATGCAACGTCAGCAAAGACGGCAGCGAGAAGAATAAAAAAAGCCAAACTAATTCCACTAGGCACAGTGCAGAAAACAATGGCGATAGTAAAAGTCAAATCATATCTTTAGGAGAGGATCCTATTGCACCTGTACAAAACTCAGGTAGGCGTGCATCACGTTTTGAGCTTTGCTGCTTTATGTTATCGATCAAAGACCAAATCTTGCCGTTTTTTTAAAGCACATGTTATATGTATCAGCCTTTTATCAATGTAAAAGTTGTTTTTTTTAGATTTCATTTTAAAGTGGTTAATGTAAAGGCAGTGAATATGATTTGATCGTTTAGTAAGATATAAATGGCGTGTAAGCACGAGTGTCGAAAAGGTCGGCAGGTCGTTCGCCTGCTGCATATCCCTCTGAATTCCAATTAAATGAAGCATGAATTGTATTTATAGGGCCGCGATCGATATTGGTCCACCTTTACACGTGTTTGAGAAATGATAGGAATGGCACCCTTTATCAATTACTTTGTATTACTTCCTTCCTTCTATGATAAATCATAAATTTTCTTCGTGTTTGGCTTAAATGCTGAAAGTAAATCAAATTGTATTCCTAATCGTTAATGTTTAATCCTTATTTTAAGGTATAAAAACCATTTATGGTTTTACTGATGGTAAATTCTGATTTCCTTTGGGAGCTTCTGAATGAATGAATGAATCTGAACCAATAATGACACGACACGTTTCCGTTGTAGAATTATCACTGCTCTAATATTAAGACGTTTTATTGGGGACAATTTTCTTTTCTAAAAGTACTCAACAGCAAAGCGAAGCTTCGGGCAGCACCCATAAATCAATTACTTGTGAAATTATTCTGCTATTGAAAATCGGTCTGCTTACCTCACTGCTTATAACCCACAAAACGGAAGGCGTAATTTATCAATTTGTATTCTAAAATGTTTTATTACGCACAACATTTTATTTTTTTTAAAAAGAAAACATTTTTTTTACAAAAACACTTTTATCAATAACTTTGCTGACCTGGGTTCTATTTATATGCGTAATAGATGTCTACATTCGAGTTAGTTTTGCTGAAACTTTCATTACCACGCATTTGGTTCTATTAGCAACGTGCAACAAGAAGAAATTCCCTCGTTTCAGTCGAGAATACTTAATAAGGGACACGAAAACTAACTTCTATTCATCCAAAGCTCTGTATGTAATTGGCTCTTTCTCGTCACTGAGTTGGTGTGCTTGCCCCCATCCATATCCTTAGCAAATCGATAATTGTGTGTTCCTTAAGCAAACAGCTAAATTAACACTATTATTAATAGTAAAACTTCTACGTGTTTTAATAGGTTTGAACGTCACTAAACCTAATTAATTCTACTAATTAAAACGAAGAAGTGTTGTGTGTATTTGCATAACACTAACGTTTAATTATAACGCGTTATGCTGCTTATTCTGGTGGTTCCCATGAGTTTTTCTTTCCACCTCACAATCAATATGAAGTAAAAAGGCTGTTTTCTTGAACCACTTTAAGAGCATCGAGTTTCCTACATCATCCGTCATTTGGCGCTGATGGTAAAAGGAGTGAACAAATGCTCCGGGAAGCTGAGCAGTCTGTGTTGTGCTCGACGAACTGAGACAGAGGACAAGACGAACAAAATCGAACATCTTTCGAAACGATTTTAACCCTTCAATTTGCAGGTTGGTTCGCTTCCCCGCATAGCTTTCGATTAATCTCTAGTTTCTATGGATATCCTAAAAAACAATTTTTTTTAAAATTTATTTTATTCTTATTTGTTTGTATTATTTCCGCACTAGAAGTAAAATTCCAGTATTTTAATGAAATATCACACAGAATTGGCGTTTACCTAGCCTAGAGCAAATGTAGGAACTTGTTGTTCGCTACAAATAAATTTAGTTTTTTTTTCTTTCGAATAACATCACGTCTGCTTTACGTTATCATCGCCATTAATACCACCTGCGTTGATACTATGCCCTTTAATTCCACAAAAACAAGGAAGAATTATACAAGAGGTTGTACAGCTTACAGCGTAGATCTGGCATCAATTTATTTCGCAAATCCGCTCGTAGTGCTAACATATCGATTTTATTACATACTTCGTTTCTTTCTCCATTTTGTACACAGACTATTCCGATTAAAATAGCGGGGAAGATGGGGTCGTGGTAAATAAACCGAAATGTCTTTCGTGATTGTGGGAAAAAATTGAGAAATGACAAAGCGCCATTTGTAATGAGCTTTACAAAAAAGAGTTTCTAAGCTGAGATGGGATGGGGAAATGGTCAAATACGATTGTTTCTTTAAGATGCGTTTTAGTCACGCTAGATACAGTGGTTTTTCTAGTTTCATGTGAATTTTACAAGCTCTCTATAAATTAATTAGTGGGTTACGTGCTTCAAAGAAGATTGTAAAAAAGATAAAAGGTTCGGTCGAGTTAGTTTTGTCTGTCTTTAATAAAACTACGGTAGTTGTGTCAATTTTTAAAAAAAAATTGTTTAAATTTGGATGTAGTAAAAGTTGTTTGTTCTTATTTTAAAGTCTTGAGCTTGCAATGTGTGTGCCTTTCGCTTGAATTAATTTCTGAAATTATCCGTAATTTAATTAAATGGGAGATTTGAAAATTAGATTATGTCAAAGATGTAACTCTATTGTTCAAAATGAATCAATTAAATTGATGGAAATATTGAAAAATCGTGGTTTTGATGGCGCCGCAAGCCATAAAAATTGGATGTTTCTACAAAAGGAATTTCGTGACAATGTTTGATGACACGCCACACGGTGTACATAGAGGTGCGTAGGTCGGAGATGATGCCAAGGGTTTAATGAATATAGTAATAAACAATTTCCTCTTTTGTTTTGTTTCTTTTTATGTTTGCTGTTTTAAAATAGATACTGTATGTGAGTAATATAGGAAAAATAAAATCATATATAGTAGGTGTAGGGAACAGTTGCTAATTGAAAACAAAAAATCGTTCTTTGACATGAGAGAATGTAAATGTTTTCT
The DNA here is from genome assembly GCA_034701245.1 of Strigamia transsilvanica. Taxonomy (NCBI): domain Eukaryota; kingdom Metazoa; phylum Arthropoda; class Chilopoda; order Geophilomorpha; family Linotaeniidae; genus Strigamia; species Strigamia transsilvanica. Next base: position 54,750 of record JAQIXU010000071.1, on the reverse strand, counting down.
TTTTAGAGCGTTGTAAATTTGACATCAATATTTCTGTTTCTACATTTCACTCGAGTGCCAAGTAGAGTGCGTTTTATTTTCTTTGTTTGTGCTAAATTATGTCACAATCCCGGTATTTGATGTTCTAATTTCACAAACGGCGAGGTTGTCATAGTTATGCTTGAAACCAAAATTGATGTTAATTGCGTTTCCGCTGTTTGTAGTATGTGATGAACCCAAAATTTACAAAAAAAAATTTCCTTATTTTAGATCAAATCGATTCTACAAAACCAATCGATACAAATTCTCTTGAGATAAATCAAGTAGAAAAAGAAAAAAAAGCTGAGGAAACTGAGCAAAACGAAACTCAAACAGAAACCGCATTAACCGAAAGTCCAATACAACAATCAACAACAGCAAATATGCAAGCATCAGAAAAAGTAATTTTTGAAATGAATATAGAAACGACGAAAAAAAAATACACAGGTAAAGAAAAGTAAGATGATTTATCGCACATTACTTGTAGGCTGAACCGCCCCTCGACGATGAAATTGATCCAGACGATCCTGAAATGAACCACGCAGCAGCTAAAATTCAAGCTTCTTTCAGGGGTCATAAAGTGCGCAAGGACATGCAGAAACAAGCCCAACAAACTCCAACGAATACTGTTACAAAGGTAGAATAAAGAGGAAAGTTTTTTTAAAAAAGCACAAAAAAATGAACCAAAATTTTATTTTAATTTTAGACTGAGGAGGAAGAAGAAATTGACATCGACTTGGATGATCCCAATGTTGAGAAGGCAGCTACTAAAATACAAGCTTCGTTTCGGGGTCATATGGTTCGAAAACAAGTCATTCCACAGAAGGAAAATCCAGGTTTTTATCTAAATAATTAATGCACATGGTTTTCACTTGAATTTTAATTTTCGTGTTATTTTTAGCATAACATTCTATCTGAACAATGTTTGCAGTCAAGTACATTAGAATGGATTACGTATTGACTTTCGGGGATTATTAAACTTCGACAAAAATATAATAATTGGAGCTTTTTAAATTAAATAGATTTGAAATTTTTTTTTTAGAAAACCGTTCCTTTAAAGTCTTAAAACTAAACGAGAATCCTACTTTCATTGTACGATATTTATATAAATAAGTTTTTCTTAAATTCCACATTGATAGTCTAACTATGCATTTTTTTGTGAAAAAAAAAAAAATCGAAAAAAGAAAGAAAAAAAAAAAAAATCAAATAGCAATCATACGATTCATTACAAGCAAGAATAGCCGCAACAAAATTGCTTTTGAAATATACTTCAACCTTTCAACTTATATGGAATTCGACACCATTATCAGTACAATATATAATGGACCAAATAAAACCTAATCAGTCGAGCACTATACATTTTATTTTCCAAATTTACTTTTATTATTTGTAAAATAGAGTTTATTTGTAATCATATAACTTGCATGTTAAAATTAAAGATTGCACTGATTCACTTCGGTATGCCAAATTCGCGTTCACAATCTTGTGTATAGATGTTATTTATTATACAAAATTCATTATTCCTTATAAATGACCTTTTTAAAATTGAAATAAAACTTATGAAACAATTGTTATGAAATAACAGTCTCATTTTACATTTTATCAATGCTCAAAATAGTTAACACAGTGCTAGAAATACAAATTTCATAAATATATATATGGCCATAACATAAATTTATAATGCTCAGCTAAAATATTAATTACACTATTAATACAAAAAGTAATGTTATTGATCGTATACAGGAGTAAAAAAATTACCAGATGTCTGAAGGACCAACTGGCCTTCCTTCGTAATACCCAGGAAGCACTCTTGGTTCGGTTCCCTCGATTATATTAGCACTATCATCCGCAGATTTTAACTTTATTTCTACTTTGAAATCAGTAGAATCCATTTCTTCAATGCGTGGTTGTGCCACCAACTCTGAATGCTGAAAATCTGATATAGAAATTGAGAAAATCAGAATAATAACCACTAATTCAAATAACAGTTTATGCCAAAATGGTATAATCCTTATTTTTAAAAAAAACAACAACTCAGGGTTGTTTATAATGTTGGTTTCATCTGGTCAATAACAATCCAATGTTATTAGCCAAACAACCACATATACCAAAATTGTTATTCTGTTTGATGACACTAAGTTGAGCACGAAATGGCAACAGAAGTAAACAAACATTTCCGTTATTATACATAAAAATGTAAATTTAAATATTCAAATTCTTTTTTAATACTCACCATCCTTTGCTGGCAAATAGTAACGTCCTGATTCAAAGGGGAAAAGAGGGATTTGTCTTGGGACCTCTTCGTTGTTTTCACTTTGTGAAACAAGCAATTCCGACTTATGACTATTGCTGGTCTTTTCAGCAGTTGTAAAATCGATCGGAGTGCAAGAAACAACAACAAAAAAACAGCAAAACTATGACAGTAAACAAAATTGGTCAATAATTAAAGTCGGAGGTAAATAGAACACGGTTGTTTACCAAAGTGATAAGCATTGTTGGTGGAGTATGTACCTTTCGAGAAATGAGTTAACTTACGCTTTGATTTGCCTGCTTTATGCTTGTTTATGTAACAGATTTAAATTAATTGCTATCTTAATGCAAACACTAAGATTGGCATTTATTCTGCATATATCCCCAGTGGCAATATTTATGTAATACAATTTTTGTGTTGTACAAACGAAATAAACAAATAATATATATATTATAGTAATAGTAATTTCTAAGCCTTTAATAAGAATGCGACGAATTTGGATGATTGAAACCTTAGCTGTGGTTTTGGAAATGTATTCATCAAGTATCCCCATTCATCAAGATGATTCAACACCATTAGAATCGTTTTCAATTACACGTGGTGAGACGATATTTCAAGGTTATTCATAGAGCTCAAGGTTTCTCAATGTACGAGTTTACTTTTGTAAACACCAACTGTCTTTATTTGCATTTAGATTTTAACGTAAGATAAGAATACTAATTTCTATAACATTTAGCGTGTCTGACTGAAATGAAAAAGATACCAGTGCAATTAGAGATAAAAAAAATCGTAAAAACCGTAATTTTTATAACATACAATACCAGTACGAAGTAACAGTGGTTGAAGTCGAAAAGTTGTTTTTCACGTGTAAATGTGTTTGTATGTGTTTAAAAGATATATTTTCTTGTAAAATGTAAGTTTACATATGGTGTAAATGCGTTTATACGCGTGTTTGTATACATGTGCAAATGTAAACACATTTTTTTCGTGTTTAAATTACTTTTCAAACTCAGCTGTGACAATAAAGAGAAATCTGATTAAATCTGTAATATAAAAATAAATTAGAGTGATGAGTAACCAATGATGATAAGCTGTTTATGATTACTCCTTACCTTTCAAATCGACAAAATTTGTTCGATTTTAGTCATCACTAGCTAGAAATAGAAAATTACCACAAAAATAAAATTCCAAAAATTTAGCTGATTGCTGACACCGTCCAATGACGCATAAAAACGTTTCATAAGTTTCTATTTTTTCCAATCATGCAAAATTATAATTACCGCTAATATTTTATAATTATGCCATCATTTTCCTAAAAAAAACAAAAACCTTTCATCCACGGCATTATAATTGTCGCCTGTTCACAACGTACAATAATTAATACTTTCGCAATAAAAACTAGATATTCGAAATAAAAATCAAAAAAAGAAAATAATAATCGGTGCGCATTCACAACATGTGACATAAGAAAATCTTTTCTCCTTTTTAATTCTCGGACGAAGGTTATGCCAAACAATAAAAATTTCTTTAAAAAAGCAATCGTAAAACCAATATAATAAGAGTAATTATCACAGTTTATTGACAACACCTAATGTCAAGGTTTGCAGCAATTGTTTAAGTTATTGAGAAATGTCACTTACTGCGTGACATCATTAGGATCCTCAACAAACAGCATAAATGCAGCGCCAAGTCCCAACTTCATCACAATTCGTCAAATCCAAACATGCAAGCCATCAAGTTTCTCACTCTTCTCTTAGTTGTGGGTCTCATTTCAGTTCAAGTAATAATTATTTAACAATTTTTCAACATTTACTAATGCACGCCTGACATTCTAGGTGCTTGGAATGGGGCACGAACACGACGAAAAAATGAAAACCACACCCATGGGTGGAAAATCGGAGGTAAGAATTGCCAGTACTAATATCATAATTCATAATAACAGTTCCTAAAAAATTCTTTCATTTTTCCAGTCCAACGAAACCTCCTCGTCTGAAGAAATGACAACCACCCCAAAAGTTAAGCCATTGGACGCACTACACCCTTAATAAACTCAACCAAAGCATTTTAGTTAACAATGGCTTTTATTCGCCGGAAAAATAATACACTTCGTCTGTAGCTAAGAATTTATTTTAAAATAAATATAATGTACTTTAACGACGATCCGTTTTGCCCATTTTTCGTTTACCGGCGAACAAGTGCTTGGGTTTCAAATCGACGATCTTTCGATCGCCTTCTCCTTTCCTCGCATTGCGGTTCCTCGGTTTCTGAGCCTTATTCGCTATCTTCCTTACTTTCATTTGCGACTGAAAAAATATTTTTAAACCAATTAAAAAATCAATTTCGAAATGTTTGAAGAAATTTAAAAATCGTACAGCCATATCACGAAGTCCGGATTGATCCCTGGGTAATTTAGAACTACTTCGAACACGACCAGTAGAATCTTCTCGTTGCCGTTTAAGTGGACGACTCCTGCTCTGACTTCTCGATACGCTTCGTGTAAAATTAGCCTTAAGATTAAAAATAAAAAAAAGATTATAAATTTAAAACAATTGACAACTTCTACGGCGTGAATTACATTTCTAGTCAGCGACATATCAACGCCTAGATCTTCCATTTCTCCTCTCAGTCTGTTCGCGCTGCGTCCTCGAACTGCAGTTCGAGGTAAACGAGGCTTCGGTGTATTCTTCAATCGCGATTCAAGCGCAATCAGCTTTTTCTTCTCACGAATTCTAAAATAACAGACAAGTAAATAAATGTGTAAGGAAAAAGATATTTAATTCTTCATACCGTCGCGCAATCTTGCGAATTTCTTTAGTTTCTTCATCGTCCTCGCTGTCATTATGATCGTAATATCCACACGCGTCACGTTTCTCTTCGCTTTCGATTAATTCCTCCAATTTCTAAAACAACAAATTAGCTAAACGCGCTTAATCAACAACAAAAAAATCATTTTCCAAACCTTTAATATGTTTGGATCAATATAATCAGCAACATTATGTCCCTGCCAGATTTCAGGAATTTTGTCGTACTTTTCATCTTCAACTAAATCGTATTTCTTTTTCAAATCCAATATGTAATCATCGCCCATTTCCATCTCAATTTCACGCTCCAATTTCTCTTTTGGCATCATGTCAGTAATCATTTTATTCCTCTTCGAAACCACGTTGTCGGGTATAAATATAGGTCGTTCCTGCAGCAACATAATCCCAATTTTTAAAATAAATTCCAAAACTTACTCAAACATCCACACTAACTTTATAATCTCGGACTTTAGGCACCGCTACATGCAGACAATTCAAGATATCATTGCCTCTTTTCGAATTGATTTTTGCCGTCACACGATGCGCCAATAGCCGTTCGCACGCCTAAATTAAAAAAATATTAGCCATAACTTATAAAAATTAATAAATCAAACAATTTTTTAATGCATCAGTCGGTTAAAAAGCTCGTTAGAAAGTATGTCGTCATAATTCATCAGAGTTGGATTCCTTTATCATCATTTGCATTAAATTGCAAAAAACAGATTAACTTATGCTTCACCTCTTGTTTCACATCCGCTATTCCTTCTTCCGTTAGGGTACTCATGGATAACATAGTAATTTGAGGATTCTTCTCTTCCAGTTGTTTTAACAATTCCTTTTGTTCTGGAGCCAAATCTTCGAGCCGAATCACGTCAATTTTATTCAATGCTACTAGCAATGGCTTTAAAAAAACAAATAAAAAAGATGATAAGTCTCGTTAAACACACTAGTGCTGCATATTTCAATACCTTATTGCCAAATAACGGAGAGATGCTATTAAACAGACCGATCTGTTCTTCGATAGACCTTCCACACTGCTCAGATATGTCTAGGACATACAAAACGGCGGCACGAAGATGAGCTAGAGCAGTAATAGCTTGCATTTCTATTGTGTTTCGATCTTCAAGAGGGTGGTCCAAAATACCAGGTGTATCAACAACCTAAAATTTCAAACGATTTTTAAATTTTTTCCCTTCTTATTTCGGTTTATCAATATTTACCTGCCATCGCAAATATTTGTAGTCCATGTGTCCCACAAACAGGGATTTTGTTGTAAATGCGTACGGTTGAACTTCAACATCAGCACGTGTGATCTAAAATTAAAATAAACATTGTAAAAATTTGTTTACAATAAAAATATAAAGAAAAAGTTTTTAAACTTAAAAAAACTAATTGTTTCATGCCATCAGTCGGTTAAAAAGCTCATTTGAAAGTTTGTCGTCATTTTTCATTGGAGTTGGATTCCTTATCATCATTTGCATGTAACTTAAGTCTTTTTGTTAAATCTTACTTTGTTTATGAAGCTTGATTTTCCGACATTAGGAAAACCACAAATGAGAATGGTTCTAGTATTGGGATCAATGGATGGAAGACGTGAAAGATGCTGGCGCACTTGCTCCAAATATTGAAGTGGCTGATTTTGTCTTCGCATTATTGACACCATTCTGAAAAATTAAAATTTATCACAATTTTGTAAAATTAATTTTTCACAAAAAAAGTTTACCTTCCCAACGCTGCTTTCTTTAGACATTTACAACGGTAAAGAGAATCGCCGTATTTTAATAACCTAACGTATTCTTTAGCTACACTAAAGTAGAAAATATAAAAATTATTCAAACCGTTCCTCATCATTATTTCTGTTTCTTATCCAATAATAAATCAATAATTATCGTAAATTATCAACAATAAAGTGTCAGACAAAGAATTTTATTTTGCACACGCCAGCAAGTCTTAAAACTCAAGAAATAATGTTTTAAGACGGAATAGGTGTGCCTTTTTTAAATTAACAAAATTTAATCACCTGTCGATTCGATGTCTCGCACTGTTCATTTGACTCAGTGCTATTTTGTAATGGTCTTTGTCATACAAGATGTTCATCAAATCGGCATAAAATGGATGTACATCCTAGATAAAAAATAAAATAAAAATTGTATTACTAATTTAATGATTTTTGCTTTTTTTTATATTATTAAATTACCTCTAGTTTGGGGAAATCAGTTATAATTTGAGATAATTTATCATGAAAATTTTGTTGAGTGTATTTAATTTTTCGCGTGTAAAATTGACGGATCCTAGATATTTTGTAGTGTTTGTGCACTACAGTTGGAGTCTTTCGTTGCGTTTTTGATAACACGATGTCCGTGAAATCCTGTTTGAAAAAAAAAAGTAACACGTGGAATTAGATAGGCCTAAATTAAATGCTATAATATTTGTAGGAAAATTACTTACTTTGAATGTTGGAACTACGGTAACTTTTTTAAAGTTATAATGCGTCATTCTTTCAATTTGTTCGTAACAATTTACAAACGAGAGAAGTTATTTAAGTTATCGTTGTTCGTGGTACCACGCCGCACTCCTCCACAGGATGGCAGCCTGATGCGTAGTGTGAACTACCAGCGCTAGGTGTATAAATGTCACTGTTGCACGAATTCTAAAGTAAAATATTTGATAAAATAAATTGATTTTATTTTTACTTTCTGTTGGATTCATCCCATTATTTCAAAAATTATTACAAGATCACTGTATTTTCTACTTACCTTACCTGACCGCGTGACCCGCTAAAAGAACCGGAACTGACATAACCTGGATAGTAGCGCCATCTCCTGGAGTTCCGGAGATGACAGAGTTTGAATGTAACTCATCAGGCAGTCCACAACGCAGGCTCATACAGAGCCACAAATTAGAATCGATGATTGATTATTATTTATACGCGTGATATTATATTGAATCGCGAAAGTCTAACAAGTCGAAAAAATGACAACAACAGCCGTTATTCCCGCGAGTACCGAGGAATTATTCAATGCAGCAGTCGACGTAATAAGGGATTTACCAAAAAATGGTAAATATAGATTTAAAAAATCAATTTATTTCTACACGAGTACGAAACGAATCTTCCCTGGTGAACATTCGACTACTTCGAGTTTTTTCAAGTTGAAATTGCAACGTCTCATCAACCTTTGACCGAATTTATTTCACCATGTCGATGTAACTTAAAGAGGCCATCACACTTTATAAAAAAAATCGTGTAATTTAATTAACGATGATAAAATTAAGCATCGAATAACAGATATATTCCAAAAATTAAATAAAATTGATTTATATTTCAGGATCTTATCAGCCGTCTTATCAATTGATGCTTCGCTTTTACGGTTTTTATAAACAAGCAACTCAAGGACCATGTGTTCAAGCAAAGCCCGCGTTTTGGGACGTTGTCGGGAAAGTGAAATGGTAATAAATTAAATTTGAAATAATGTCATTTAAATCCATCTGCGCAGATGTTTAATGAAACATTATTTTTAACTTCCTCGTAGGGAGGCGTGGAATAAATTAGGAAATATGCCTAAAGAAGAAGCTATGGAACAATATATTGAAGAACTGAAAAAGGTGTGTACTTTAATGTCACGTGTCAATTCTACCGAATATTGAGGTGACTAATAATTGATTTTGGTAGCAAGAGTTTGTATATTAATAGACAAATTGTCTATCGCTGATCGTATCAAGAGATTATTTTGATGTAAATCTTTTTTTGAAACGCAAAACTCGAAAATTTTGACATCTAATTTACAATAATTATTTGGTATTTTTTGTTGTTGATTGTTAAATATTTGTTGTTTACTATCGATGCCAAAATTAAGAGGATGTAATCAAATTCTGCACACACATGCTGTGTTGAATTCATTCTTTTAATTTTGATACGGATCATAATTTCATAATATCTGATTTTATTTGGTCTATTTCATCTTTTGTGTACATGCTGATGATAAAAGTGCCTCCAAACCATGAATATTTTATGCAGATTTAAGAGTTAACGATTAACAAATATCAATTGCATAAATTAATAATAGTTAGCGACATTAGACAATAGGTATCGACTTCCAGTCTTCTTCTTCCGCCGCTGCTTCTCATTTTCTTTTAATTAAATTACGGCAGTCGCTTTTGCTGAGCTTAACGTATAATCTTCTTGTTCTTTTACTAATTGACATTTCTAGTTTCCTACCCTCGGAATTTCTTGTTTTCTTTTATAGCTAACGGGATCTGATTTTGTAGTTTAGACTTTTTTAACTTTATAAAATGAAATTTTAGCTTGCGCATGATTTTTTGAGATAAATCTACAAACAAATCATTCAAAAAGGTTTTTTTTTCTTCATTTCTCATTGGATTTTAAGCAAATAATCGAGATGGTCACTCAGCATCGTCATGAGGTGAGTATTTTTATTACTTTATTAAAAAAGAAAAAACTTTTTTGATTGAGTTCTGCATCTTGAAATTAGAGGATCATGTTTTTCTAGTTCTTATTTACGCATGAAAATGTTTATTTGATTTTATTGTTTAATGAATAGTGTGGTAAGACATTATTTCTGCTGCATGTATCGCATGTTTTTGTATGTTGAATTACGTTTGCTCGTAATAATTTTGGTTCGAAGTAGTTAATAGAATATATGCACGCACTGCTTTGCAGGCAGCGAAAGATTGCATTGGATCAGTTTCTGCTGCAGAACAAGCTCAGGTAATAATTCGCATTTGAAATTTCTAACTTCAGTATTTAATGGTGGAGGTGCTCTTTTATAGGTTGTTAGAATTTTATTTGGCTTGTATAAAATTTATCACTTTCTATCTAAAAGACATACAGTGTTGAGGAGGACAGTTTTAAATGTAATGACCTGGTTTTGGTTTTTATTTTTATTTATTTTGAAAATAAAATTAATTTGTGTGTAAAAATGTTTTAATGTAGTTGATTTTTTTTTTTGGTTTGATTTTAGATAGTGGAAACGATGTCTTATACGGAAAATATCGAGAAGTTCATGGATGTTCTAGGACCATTTTATGAATTTTTGGATATGGACGCGAAACAGCTAACTAATGGAGATGGTATAACCAATCATTTTATTCTCGAAATATTTTTATTGTTTTATAAGGTAATATCTGTCAAACTTTGTGGAGAGTTTTTATTTTTTCCCAATAAAATAACGAATTTCTGGCTAATTATAACATCGAATTGTTTTTTTCAATTCCCAATTGAAATTTTTGTTGAATCACGACCAAAAATGTCGAAATTTTGCAGAATTTAGATACTTTGTTAGAAGAACTGTTAGAACTGTTAGAAAAATATTTGAATAGTTTTAACATACGGAAATGAAATAATTTCCATGCATTTATAAAACAGCTGTAAAATGAACCTATCCTTTTGTCAGCTGTTTTGAATTAGGTACAACACCCCGAGCATTTGAGAGGAAATTTAAAAATTAAGTTTTATATTTATACATAAATAAATAAAAATATTATTATTCTTTTTTAGGTATTCTTGTCAACGGATCGGGCGATGCACAATTACTAGACAAAGGAAACATTATCCGTAAAAGTAAAGAGATCTTATCCGAGAAATACACGAGTGATTCTGACAGTGAAAATGACGAATATGCCGATCCCATTGAAGTTCAAATAGACGACATTGTAAAAGAAATAACCAAACAATAACAATGATAAAAAAAGATAACTACAATCAACGCCGTAATTTTTATTTTTATTTTTGTCATTTAGAAAATTCTAAAAAAAATTGTTACCGACCACAACGATAATGACAGTGGATTTGCTGATCAAGTGGAATTTTCTCGCTCTCACAATTTACAAAACGGAAATGGCCACCAATTAAATGGCTTGGCGAACAGGGATTGGGCGCCGTACTCCTCCGGAGAAAACTACAACTCTTGCGACGAACCCCCAGTCGGTACAACCGTCAAAGGCCTTATCGCAAGAGGCGGGGGCGACGAGGACGGTGCCAGTGGCACTGGTGGACCGATTGGTCAAAGACGTGGCAACCAATCGGCTGACAACCGCCGCCAAAGTGGCTTTAGAGGTAATTAAAACCACTTTAAATTGAATAAAGTATTAATTTTTTTTTTTGTTTTGTTTAGAGTCTTTGAATCAACCAAATTTTGGTCCGTTAGATCGGCAAGTTACGTCGGCAGGAGTTGGCGGTAGTGGCAGAGGGGGACCAGGAAATAGCGAACATCTTCCTGATAATATTAGTGAGCAAATCGCTGTGGCTTTATTGCGGCTTCAACGGGACATGGACAGTGTGTTGGCACGACTTAATGTGCTCGAAACCGTTGCTCTTGCCCAACACAATACAGTGCAAGAACGATTCGGCACTCATTTGTCTATGCGTCACGATGTAATTATGCTCTTAAACTGAAGAGAACTAAAATATTAATATTTTTTTAAATTAATTTTTTAGTCGCATTCGAAACGATGGTGGCCGTTTAAGGACATGTCTTGTCGTTCGTTTTTATTTTTTCTCACGTGGCCTATTATTGTACACGTGATCATGAAAATATTAGCTAATAGACGAGCTAGGTAAGTTGGTGACTTGAAATTTGAGCCATTTTTATTTTATTTATTTATTTTTATTTTTAGGCGTCGTTTGAGTAATTGTTGATTTTTGGATGAGAAAGTTTATACATCACTTCGGGAGTTATGGGGAAATGGATTGATTGCAATAAATTTTTACTATTTAGTGAACAAATTAAATTGCATAAATATTTTGATAGTTATGCAAATTTTTTTAAAACAAAATATTGTAAAATGTGTGCATGAAACATGGTGGCAAATTTCTTTTTATTTTTTAGACATTTCAGAACAGAGAAATCTTTTCAAAGCGATTTTATTATTCCAATTATGATTTTTTGATTTGATATTTTATATATAAACTGATAATGTGGGGGTCACTTTGTAATTTATTTTTATTTGTAAACTTCCACTGTTGCTGTATTTTTTTTGTCTGAAATGGAATCAAGAATGAAATTGTTTTCACGGTTTTGTAAATTGTAAATGTGTATTAAATTAACTGCATTGAATATTTTTTTTTTTAGTATATTTCCGGTATAGTTTTATACATTTTCTTAAAAAATTTACAAAGTTTGGTATACAAAATATGTTACACCAGTTATTACCATTACAAAAACAAAGGAAAAAAAATAAATCACAAACACGAAACTAACAAAATTTGAGCAAAATAAACGATTTGTTCAGAATGGAATGTGGATCACAGCAGCATATCAAACATCAATTTCGGTATAATTAAAAAAATTATTTACTTAAATACTTTCTTTTTGGTACAAATTTAGCTATATACAACACAAAAATATAAAATAGGCACAATCTTAATCATTGGCTAGAAAATGGATATTTTGGTTGATAATATGTACACCTATTCAATCATCTTTGGCATCAGAAATTGTACGATTCTTCAGTCTGACCAACGTTCTACGCAACGGCGATGTAAATTTCACAAATAAAGATAAAGCTAACACAATTATGAAGGTCACATTGTAGGAAAGCACGATGAAAAAGTTTCCCAGCCACTCGATGCGGCCAAAGTCACCCAATAAATCGAAATTTGTTATCCCTAAAATTAAAAAAATTAAAAATTAAAAATTAAAATAAAGAAATCAGTCATCTCCGCACGAAACAACAAACCTAACGTTCTTGATAAAAGCGGTACAGCTGAATTCAGAATTAAGAGCACGGCACAATTTGAAATAACATATATCATGGAAGTTTTATGCCGTTTGGGTTGCATTTTTGAAAAATAAGGCAATGTGTAGAAACCAACCCCGCTGGTGACTATCAAATACCTAAAAAAAACAACATTCAAGCCAAATTCCAAAACAAATTAATCCGCTAATTACAAAATTAAGACAATTTCCAGAGCAGCGCCGTACGGTCCTAGAGACGACAGCGACGTAATACCCAATGAAAATTGCTGAGTACTTATTGGCAGTGCCTTAAACCCAATCAACAGTTGAAGTGTGTTCTGGAGAACTACACAAAACGTTATGACCTAAATTAAATTAAATTAAAAAAAATTTTAGTCGACTAAATTGATTACGTTTGCACTTTCTTATACTTACTGACAGTAATAATAAAACGATCGTAACCAATGGGTAAATCACATAGCTTTGAAATGACGAAGCCTTTCCCTGTTTTTCTACAAATAAACAAACAACACAAACAATACAATACAATGCAATTGATTTAGGTTTCTAAAATAAACATTTCTCACCTAAAATTTTTCTCTCAGCTTCAACCTGAGCCAACTTGAACTCGAGATCATTTTTACCGTTTTGGAATGATGCCCAGTATTCTGTAAACAAAAGGTTGCTGTCGTTAAAAATAACTCCCGCAAAGAAATAAAATTATAAACACCTGATTTCGATGCATTAACTAATTTGCGTCTCAAGTTATCCTCTTCGAATTTCTTCACGAAGTACAACTCTTCAGTATTACCATGAAACTACGCAAACAGTATTTATAGGTACATTTAGCAATAAAAATCATAATTGTACACGTACCTTGGGTTTAACCAAAAGCTGCCCCGTTACTGTAAACAATTTTGTAAAACCTAGAGGTGTACATACTAGGGCACAACTTTTTGTTAATAAAATTGATATACTCAGCTAAAATGAAATATTAATTATCTTTATCGTTATTAACTTACAAAGTAGCATTAAAGCGCCCAGGAAAGACATACACGAATATAAGAACGGCAAGTAATAACTCCAAACATCTTGAAACAAATAAACAAAATCAATACTCTTCATATTTTTCAATAATTCGAATTAATAGTAAGCAAAAAAATCAGAAATTTACGAATTTACTTACTCTCCAACAGACTCGGAGCTTGTAGATTCAAATAAATTGAAAATAAATGGCCAACGATAAAGAAAAACGTTGTTAAAATACTTACTGAATAAGGAATCTAGACTAGATCGACCTTGGTCTATTAGTGCTGACAAAATGTATGTCATTCCCAGGACGGCCAGAAATAATAATGTCAGGACTACAAACGTTTCATACACCCTCGCCATAATTCCCTACACAATAAAAATTACCATTGTTTGCTTCGCCTAACCCTTTTTTTTGTAAATATTTAAAAAAAAAACCTTTCTTGATCCCGAAAATCCTTCAGCCTCGGTAAAGAGATACGCAAACGGAAGTAAAAGGAAGAGAGATACATTGGAAAATAAAAAAACGTGATTCCATAAACCTGAAAATGTATTAAAAATGTATTAAATCGTAATTGTAATTTGATTTTGTCGTACCATGAATCAAGGAACTGTTTAACCACTGTACATAATAACTTTTTGGGTATAACAGCAGCACTTCGTTGCTAATAATTGATATTGGAAGTAGTAGGGCGGCTCCTATTGATATTGCCATAGAAAACGTACACATCCATAAACTGAAATTGAATAGAAAAGATTAAAATAATGACACCTTTTTTCAGTTATTGTTATTTTGTACGATATTCTGTTGACTACAGCATCTTCATCATCCCCATAGCATTCCTCTTTGTCCTTCCTTTTAAACGTACTTATAGTCGCGTAAGATATCACATACAAAATTGTGAAGAGAAGCAAAAAGATCTAATAAAATAAAATAAAATAAATAAGTGAATTTTTTAAAATCAAATATTTGTACAGTAATTTAAATATTAAATGTGTGCACTAACAATAAAAAGTAATAATAATAAAAGAAATAAAAAAACACAAATGTTGTGTAGAGATATAATAACGGTACTGACGCCCACCTATTCGCATCACTTACTATGTATTCTCTGACTGTATTATGAAATATTTGTTCTCGAAAATCGGTTTCATCATCCATGCTTATTGTAAAAAAGACTGTAAAAATACAAACTGGGTGCACCGAATCATTCGTAGTCTCATTATACGATAAAAATCCAACTCTTTATGATCACTGTAAATTTCGATTCTTCCCGATTCCAATCATCGCTACCATGCTTCAACTTATGCGCCATTGTGTGAGAAATTAAGTAACTAGCGGATTTACCAGAGGTAAATTATGCGTGGCCGCCACTCGTGTTAGCGAGAAAACATTGTTTGGCTGATTGAATAAATTTGGTTTTTTCCCTGCGATTTTGCCAGATTAACTAAAAAAAAACATCAATTATCAGCAATTACGTAAGTGCAGACTGCAGACGAAATCAATACCAGCTGATTGGTACATTATACATTCCTGGGGGCGACCGCAGAAATGTAGCATATCAGCCCTGGTTGCTTTGAAGGACAATAGTGTCAGAAGATCTTCTTCCACAAATGGCTTTGAAGCTGTGTCCACTGTTAAATTAAAAAAATAAAAGTTCGAAACAAAATCCTCCTTGTGTCTGTGTTTGAAGTCATTTCCCCCAGATGTCGCATCAGTCATTTTATCACGCGTCAAAAACTATTTTTAGAATTTTTACTCGTGAAAAATTAATTAAAAATTTTTTAAAAATTAAACTATTAAAAATAAACGTCAATCTATGTGTTTCCATCCACATACTGTGTAGCTGTCGGTAGTTTTTGTGATTGGCAATACGTGGCGTACTGAATGCCACATGGGCGTGTTAAGCAACCATCAACAACACTACTGACTAACTGATCGGTAGCGAACCTGTTTCTTCCGTTTGCAAGCAAAGGAAATGCAATTTCTATAAACTTAGTAACCACATCAATTCGAAATGTTAGGTAAAGTCGTACTTGTCGTTATCGCAGCGATTGTTTTTCATAAATACCAACCCGACGCAATCATTCAGATTTGGTCTCAAATCCTAACCGTTTTTAATAACACTTCATCGGAACCGTTTGAATTACCCAAAGGAGAACAGCTTTTCACACCGACAGAGCTTAGTAAATATAATGGAGAGGAAGCTGGTCCGTATTTGGCTATATTTGGCCGAGTTTATGACGTTAGTGACGGATCACAACACTACGGTCCAGGCGGAGCTTATCATCAATTTTCTGGTTAGTCTAAAATAAGACTGCGGTTCGGAATTATTTGTCTATAATAAATATTGTCTACAATAGGTCGGGATGCCAGTCGAAGTTTTGTTACTGGAGATTTCACACCGGAAGGTCTCACCGATGATGTAACGGATTTTACACCTCAACAAATGCTGTCACTTTATAACTGGCTGAACTTTTACGAAACAGATTACAAATACATTGGTACATGTATAGATGATATCGAAGGGTTGCCAGGCATCACAGAATTGTCCAGTTATATATCCCACATGCCCACTCTTATCTGGGAGAGTAGGGCTGCCACTTTTGTAGTTTCTTCCCACGCCAAAAAATATCGATGTTTCAAAAAAAATCGATGAAAACTAAAAAAAATCTATGAAAACCCAAAAAAATCTATGAAAACCCAAAAAAATCGATGAAAACTCAAAAAAATCGATGAAAACTCAAAAAAATCGATGAAAACTCAAAAAGAATCTGTTTTATTCATAGAATAAGATGTAAAGCTGTAAGATAGATTATGCTTTTTATTGACATATATGGTGTTAAAACCAGAAAGTGCAGCTATAGTGAATCCAATATCAAAATACCAAAAAAATATAATTTATTACTGATACAAATCAGTAAAATCTTAATTTTTAAGGTTAAATTGAATTTAAGTTGCAGGAAAAATTTACATTTTTATATAAAATTGTGTTTTTTAGGGAAAAAATTGAACTAATTTTGATGTCCTGAAAAACTGGCAACCCGGTGACATCTTTATTTAATTTAATTATCTATTAAGATTACTTAATTTTTTTAATTTTCACAAAATAGGGCGTATTATAGGCAGATATTACGATGACACAGGCCGGCCAACTGAAACTTTAGATAAATTAAGCGCAGCTTTGGAATCCGCTCTGGAGAAATCGAAAGAAGAAGCGGAAGAACGTAAAAAGCTTCCCGGTTGTAATTCTGAGTGGAGTGAATCGTCGGGTGGAAAAGTTTGGTGTTCTACCAAAAGGTGAGATTAATTTCAATAATTTAAAAACATAAACGAAACATAGTTTTAAGTGAATTGTTTTTTTAGTGGTGGTATTGAACGTGACTGGCCTGGTGTGCCGCGTCAACTATTCAATCCAAGCACTGGTGATACCCGTTGTGTGTGTTCATCCATCTGAGCTTGACAATCCGAATTTAAGAGACTATTCTGGCTGTGATCCAACATCAGTCACTTGTCCGCTTAAGGATAAGGAGTAACATGTTTGGTTATTATGTTATATCTCTCGTGTATACACTTTTTATATTAATATTTCCACTTTCAAGGTTCAGGCGATTAACATGATACTTAGGGGCTTTTTTATTTTTATAAAAAGGAAATATTTTAATAGAAAATATTTATCTCGTAAATGAAAATAGAATTAAAATGGAATTTTATTTACGAGCGCTTCCGGAACTGGTCAAACGATGGCGCTGTGGCGAGTAGAGCTATGAAAAATCGCTTTGATTCGGAAAGAATTACGTTTTGTGTTTTTTTCGGTGGAATAATTACAATATTAAATGAGTAGCTGATAGTATTTTGAGTTATTTTTATTTTCCTTTGATAAACTTTGGTCTTTATTTTCTTTTATGCAAAGAAAAGCAATAGGCGCTGTGCATTGTAATTGTCATTTTAAATTACAAATTAACTGCAGCTTGAACTACACGTGTTGCATTGCAACATTTCAACTTTTCACAAGGGAAAAGGTGGCAATACACAAGAATTGAAGGTCTCAAGCATAATGCAGTGTTGCAATTCACTGGTGAGGTGAAGCTGAAGATCGAATTCCAGGCAGCAATTTCCTGTTCTTTTTTTGTTTTTTTTCCGTGTATTTTAGTAAGTTATTTTTTCGTAAACTATATATATATAAATGTTGTTTACATTGCCAGTGCAATCGCAATCCAACGATCTAGTTTTTTTTTTTTAAATCAAAACAAATGTAAACAAACTGACACTTTGACATTTAATTAGGATTTAATTGTTAATTGAGACAATCGCGTAGTGTTTCAATTGTATTTTATCTATTAAATGATAAATTCAACCAATGAGAATTTGATGATTTTTGCGCGAAAACATCGTTTATGATAATTCCTTGAATTTGAATATGTGCCGTAGCTATTCTGATTAATTTATAAATAAGTTAACGAGTGATTTCCTCCGGAGCATTTGTTATGATGCATAGGTAGAATTCTTTTCGGAAAAATAGATTACTAACCAAAAGAATTTCGAATATTTTGTTAGTCACAAATGAAATTTTTTTTTTGCTTGTTCGCTTTCAAATTATTTATTGCTTGTTCGCTTTCAAATTATTTATTGCATTTTTTGATGTTTTATTGATACACACGAAGGAGCTTAGACCATTAACCATTCCTTTTGTTATATAAGGTAATAAATAAAATGTTTGGTTCTATATCTTTGTCAGAAATATTTAGACGATCGTTTAAAGGGCAGTTGAGATGGTCCTGCGCAGCCCCTAAGAACCGTTTAAAACCATTAACGTTTGGAAAGAGTCTATTCAAAACTTACTTTTGTTTGTATTTCAATTTGCAATAACTTTCATGACTAAGTTGGTTCAAAACATCGTCCACGTTTATTGGTTGAACAGGGTGCGTTGTGTGTGCATGAACAGCTCTTCTCTAAAAAATCAGAATTAAAAAAAAAAAAAATGTTTAGCATTTTATGATTAAAAAAAAAAAGATGCGTGAGACTCTCATGCGATAGAAGTGAAACTTCTTAGCTCGTAGGAAAAGTTGATTTCATGCATTGCTTTTGACAAAAATTAACAAACAAATTTAAAATTTTGCCATAAAATGTGTTCTGTAGAATTTTTTTCAAATTTTTGTCAATTTTAAATTTTCTCAAATTTTCGTCTCTGCGCATGCCCGTTTCTGCGCATGCGCGTTTCACTTCCGTTTCTCTTTTTCGTGACGATCACGTGGTAGTCAGGCCAATTTGCCCTACCGCGCCAGTAGAAGTTTCACTTCAATAATAGAAAATATTTTTTGCCTTAGATGGCAACGTCAGTATTCTTTTGGGGCACTTTTTAAATTGAAATGAAAGTCCTAAAGGCGACCCTAATTGCAGAAGTTCTTGTTCTTTTTTGAGTCTCTGCAAATTTTCAATGGTAAGGCCTTTAGCGATTGGTTCATCGGGTACATCAGCTTTTGACGTGGTAAGTTTTTGTCGCATCACAGCTTTTACGTAGAGGTAATAAAAGAGGTATCTTGCTTTGGACCAAAGTGCTCCAATACCGTCCATTTCAATCTGGAAAACAGACAATGTGCAGTCAATTTTGGATGGATGAGTGACTATTGTCAGGCCCGTTTTATCCATTAGACCGAGTAGACACAATGTCTAGGGCCTACGAAGTTCTTAAAATTGCCCTGACTATTGTAATCTAATTGCAGCACCTGCAGTGTAACTGCTGATCCGTGTTGTCGAATATCATATGGAACAACTCTGTCAGCTGGTTTAATTTTTTTCGTAAGAAGATTGTTCAAATTCCAACCCCTATTGTCACCAAACGTTGCGAGGTATCGTCCGGTTTCGGTCCATAATCGGACTGAATGATCACTGCTAGCTGTCAAGAGTAGTTTATGATTGTCAACGTAGGCGATCTGTAAAGAAATGTTATGAGACTTTTTTGTGTTTACTTTACTTTTTGATTAGAGATCACTTGTTTAATTGTGGATAAATGTGCTCGAAAACTGGATAGAATTAACGGATGCTTGACATCCAAAGAATCAGACATTTCTGTAATCTGCAAGGTGAACATCTCACTTTTAATTTTATTAGATAAACTATTGTGTCCTCTTCTCATAAAAGGGAATTTGGCAGTATCTTCATTTTGTTCACTTGGATCTTCGGGATTGAACGTTTCTGCTGCATTATGGTAATATCGAATGTACCAGACACGAATGTATCCTTGAGAATCACCTATGAAGGCCACATTTTTATTAGATTTTCTTTTTTTCGCAAGTGACACAGTTTGTGTTTTGTGCGTCGTAATGTTTAAAAAGTTTGAGAAACCCTGACGTAGAGCTTCAATCTTAAATTCTTAATAGTTTCAATAAGCTTTACTACCTGTAAAGAGAAAGTAATTGTTCCGAGGATCCGTAGTCATGCTTGTTACAAAATGATTCGATTTGGATACACTGTGGAAAACTGCCAATGGTTCACCGGTTAAGTGCGTCGACCAAGTCTGCGTTTAAATCAAACGACAAATTAAATGTTGAAAAAAATTACAAATATTCAGTGGTGCGTTTAATTTAGGTAGGAAAAGTCATTTAAGCGGAAATAAGTTTTTTGCCCCGTTTTGCCTTTGAAGTACTGCGGCTGAGATAAACTTTTCTTAGCGAAATTGAATGCACCTAGTTGTTTGTAAACATACTTCAATGACACCATTCATATTAGCCAAAAGTAAATTTCCGGTACTTATATTAGGCTTTCGTTTATCTAAAACGACCATGCATGTAAACGCAGGCGGATTTTCTCCCATTTCCAAAAATCCAATGTGTTTTTCCGCTGGTTTTATATTACTTCTTGTCTTTGGTTTTCCGGGTTTTCCGGAACTTATTTCGCTTGCGCATGAAAGACCTAGTTTCTTCGTAGTTTTCCAGTTAGATCGAAAGCTGTTCAGAAAAAGATATCAACTTTAAATATGTTGTGTTAACATTGCTACTACTGGGAGGTTATGAGGTTATGAGAGGGTTCATGAGAAATTATATACTTTACAATTTCAGGGCAAAGATATAATCAAAAGATTAGTAATTGGGAGTTGTTCAACCAAGATCAGTGAAGCATCAAAACTCTCATTAAGTCGCATCAGTCGAGTAACCAACAGGAGGTTGAGATTTCCTTTTATCTCGTCGGAGGAGCTATTAATGGAAGTGGAATGCACTTTCACTAACATTTAGCGGCTCTTCAATTAAATCAAACTGAGCAAACATAGTGACATTTTAACAACAATAAAAATTAATTTCACTAGGGGGTTTCACACAACAGATTACAATCAAGTTTTTAGATTAAATTATTTCCAAATAATAACTTGTTCAAACTACGCATGTGCAAAGGTTAAAATCACGTCTTTGTGTTATAATCTTAAGAGTTTTATTTTATTGGATTATAATACAAATACAAATAACCTGTTGCGTGAAACCTCTTAATGAAATTCACAAACATGGGCGTGTAGCGGACATGCATAACATTTGTGATTTATTAATTTCAAATGTGTTTAGTGAGAAACAGAAATTCTACGTCTTCAGTTCAATCTATTTAACTAAGTTACACAGTGACACTTGTGATTGTTTTAATACATGCCTTTCTGAACGGAATACAGCAGTTCCAGACAGTTTGAAACTTAAATTCTTCTCAGAAAAATAGTCATAAAGACAAAAAGTCATTTTTACAACGCCTAATTCTATGACCCATAATTTAGCTTTTCCATCCCATGAACAAGTAACTAAAATATTCGGTTCCAAATATGCCATATGCAATATATCATCTTCATGACGAACTGGCCATAACTGAAAATTAATTGTTTTCTCAAACGTGAATAATTAAAAAGAAAAAAAAATAAAGCTTACCTTGATTGAATCTTTATCCAAATTTGTATTTGTGCGAATAACTCTACGATCCCAACCAGCGTAATAAATGTTTTTCTTGGTGGCTAAAATTGAATTAATTTCCTGTAAATTAGGCAGATACAGAGTCCGTAATAGTGACCCGTTGCTCAAATTCCACATTTTTATGAAGTTATCTTGACCCGCAGTGAGCAGTGTTTTCTTATAAGCATCTAATGCCATGGCGGTAATTTCCACTCCTACAGGAATACCGTCCACATTTACGCTGTGAGCATTGGTAACCTAAATTTTTGGTTCGACAATCAAATATTATTATTCCAAACATTTTGCTTGGCAAGATGATACCTGAAAACATTTTTGTCCGTTATCCAATCGCCAAAACATGATTACACCTTGCTCACATGCAGTTACTACTTGTTTGTACAACTCACTGTACAAAACTCCAACCAATGGTTTTGGATGAGTTAGAAAGTTCATATAGTCGTGTCCTCCGGCATCCCATAGTCTATCAATCGTAATAACGTGAGAAGTGGCTAATACGATTTGTCGTTTTACTTTGTTATGGAAAAAACACGTAATAGGATAAGGCCCAGTGGGAATTATTTGACCAAATAAAGATTGTATGCAGTTTTCGTCCTTCAAGTCCCACACCTTAAAACAAACAATTGTTAAATTAGTAATAAAAAATCTATTAATTTATCGTTGATGCAAATGCGTGCTAATCATTAATCAACAAAGCAAATATTTGAAACAAAATATTTGCTCAAGTTGAAAGGGAAAAAAAGGATTCTTGTTCGTGTTTCAAATGTTTGCTTCATTCGTGATTGATGAAGAGCAATCAAAGCGAAAACTGCAAAATCACTAAACTCAATATTAGTTTTTGGTGTAGTGCAGCAAAGCTTGCAGGGGGAAAAAATACAAATTTCCAGGCTGTAAATCTATTTCCAATACATCAGCTAGTCGATTTTATTATTTTTCTTTGATCGAATTTATTGTTCTTATCTGTAGACTTACTTTAACAGTTTTATCAGAAGACAGACTTAATACTTGTTCAGCTTCAGCTATAATAAGCACATGTGTAATTGGTGCGCTATGGCCAAAAAAAGTAGCCACACATCTCTTGTTTATGAACGGATTCCATATTCGTAAACATCGATCAATACCACCCGTTGCAATCACGCCAGTTTTATAATCGTAATCAAAACAGTTAATGCCCTTGTTCACTCCAAAAACACGTCTGGGCATTTCGAGGACAGTGCTTTGCAGAACCATTGAGTAGTTTGAACTGAGCGAACACGAAAGAGTGGACTTTAATTTAGGAACATAAACCACCTATACAATTCCACTTTTCTTAGTTTTTTTTTGACTGAATTAAACGCTTGATTACGTCAACAGACCTGTTTTACCCATTCGTGGTGCAAATGAGAGAAATGAAGAGCGCTGACATATTTGTTCTTGCGATTTAGAACATCCGAGAATGGAACTCCCTGTATGTTTCTTTTCGTCTGGGATAAACCAAACAACTTGTTGTCTAGACAGTCGGTAAAATGTAAATGCGTAATATTTCCAGCTGAGTCCCCAAAAGTGAGATTGCCTTCTTCAGGTCGTGATGGATTGAACCAGTAGTGCAAGTAAGTGACAATTGCACCAATTTCGCATAGAGAGCACACTAGATCCATTTTGTTGCTTGTGTAGTCGTAGAAATTAATCGATTCATTTACTGCCGCAACAGCTATGATGAATGCATTTGGCAAACATGTCTGCAGATGAAATTAGACGTGTATTAATATTTCTGTATATAATTTTATTAATTAATTAATTATTATTATTATTACTATTTTTTACCATATGTAACATACAAGTGTTCTTCTTTCTTCCTGACCACTCTGAAGTACACTGCTTTGCTTTCATTAGTTGCCATTGTTGTGTCCAAACACGAATGCATCCATCTTTGCTGGCAGTAATATAACGACCAGTGGCATAATCAACTGAACTTGCATCGGGTGACAAATGGGGCATAATGTCGATTGCACATATGTTCTCTTGGTGTCCTGGCTGCAAATATTCACCACAACTCAAAAACATTCGGTGACACGAATTTTTTTTAGCCATTTACCTTAACAATGTGGAAATTAGTTTTCAGGGCTCCCTCATAGATTGACATCATTTGTTCCCTCATTTGCAATTCCGATGCGACGTATGAAATAAAACCATTCCAGTCGATGATGCCGATGGACATTGTGTCTATTTTGTTGAATATTAGCTCCAGTTCCCTCTTGTCAATACTGGCGTTCCCAATGGCATTATCAATCATCTAAATGTTTGGAAATTGGTTTGAAATTAGAAAGCATTCGCCGTCCTTATTAATAACTTACGTTGCAGAATTGTGGAAAATCAACGGCTAATTTTTCCATTTCTAACTGTCCAAAATGAAATTCCAATAACTTGAGACGAGACTCAGTTAAAAGCTCTGGTATGCTCACTTGTTGCGTAGAAGCCCTTTTTAAATTTATAAAACCGTTTACTTTATCTGTACCTACGATTGCCTAACATTTTTCATCTAACCAAACCTACATGTTTCTGATTATCCGATTATAAAGATCAAACCATTAATTTTACACGGTTTCGAAGTAAATGGTCTTCATTGCATGGATTTCTATTCCGTGCGGCTGTAGGGCCTAACATCGGAAAAGTGACTTTTATTGAATTGTTGTTGTGTTGAAGTATTGTTAGTTAATTCTTTGGGATGCCACAACAATACAATCAATTGAATACTTAATTTTAAGCTGCAGCAGATAAAAGTTGGATTTTTCGTTATCACTTTGTTCGTATCGAAAACACGTGAATTATTTTTTATCACCACTCAAATTGACATCAGAGCTAAAATTAAATTAATTGTAATCAACACCTGACTAAAAAACACACACACACGAATTTGTTCCTCTGCTTTGACAGGCAAGAACTATGCGTGGATACTTTAAACCGATGTGTTTTGGCTTGATAATTTGTTATTTAAGACTCAGTTTATGCTTTAAGCCTGATGAAATCTGCAACGGAACGGGACTCTGTCGCGATCCGAATACATCAACTAACTCGTGTTTCTGTCCAAAAGATAATTGCTGGCTTTATGGTGACTGTTGCAGAGATGTGCAACGAAAAACTAATTCACTAAAAAACATCGGAACAAGTTGTGAAAATATTCCCAATACAAAGGCGGTGAGTTACATCAGCATGTACTGACTTGTCACTGATAACGTTTCATTCATTCGAACTTGTTTACATTTATTCTGTAGGATGTTTACATTGCAAATTCGTGCCCTCCGTCATGGACTGATGAAAATGTTTATTTACTATGTAAAAAAAACGTAGTCCGAGAATATTACAGTTACATATTAGACATGCCTTTTCTAAGTAACGTGACTAATATTCTCTACTCGAATATTTATTGTGCTAGATGCAATAACGATGATTTATATCCCAACAAGCTTCGGGTGTATTTGTATTGCCCGCCGAAGAATGTCTGTGACAATAAGACGATTTTGGACAGCACATACGACGCCGGGGAACTTAGATGGTTTCCCAACACTAATTCTATATCTACAATAAAACTATTAGTTGATGTAAAACCACTGAGAAAATGCCGCAATGTTATTAGACAATGTGCCACCAATTGGACGGAATCTGACGTTGCGCTAAAATGTCTGGATTATGCACATTATGTGGAAAATAGGAGCAAAAAAGTATATCACAATGCTTATTGCGCTGAATGTAATTATGAAAACGTTAGTGATCTCAAATGTGTTAATCGGTCGAAGTTATTGGGCGGATTCGATATGCGCACTTCATCGTTCAGTTCTTTGATTGATTTTACTTCACGCAGTAAGGTTTGTTCATCGGTGGATGAAATGTACGATCCTGTAACCGATAGCTGTCTTTCAACATTCTGTGGCATGTATTATGAGAAATTAAAAGGAAAATGTGTTCCGAAAACCAGATACACTCGACAGGATGATTTAAATAACACAACGGTGATGAAATCATGTTCTGCTGTAGTTGCACAAGTTGAGGACTTGCAGTTTTTAAGCAATGGAAGCGTGTTTTATAACAAAACGAAGAAGATATACGCACCAGATGAATATGAAATGAAGAACTCAGTCACATACCTTCTTTGCGCCAATGAGAGTCACCAATTTCACCACGCCAGGGCTTTTTCGCATACGTGCAGCATTGTGTCCGTGGTTTGCTTAGTGATATCTGTGATTTGCTTGTTAATTCACATAATCATGAGATTGATTATGCAGGACCTTACCAGGATTGCTGAAAAAAACCTGTTAAACATGTCGATATCACTTTTTATTGCTCAGTTTCTGTATATTCTTGGAATGTTTGATAACATTCGTGAAATGCACAATTTTTGTTATGTTGCTGCTGTTTTTGTCCATTTCTTTTATCTTGTGGTTTTCTTCTGGATGAATGTTATCGCGTTTGATATACATAGCAGATTCACCAAATTTCAATCAAACCATAATCACAAACGTACATTTAACCTTTACTTATCTTATGCTTGGTTTTCCCCTCTAGTAATTGTAATTATAGCGATTATTGCTGATCAGACAGACCATCTTCCATCTTTGCAACCGAATTATGGCAATGGAATATGTTGGATTTCAAGAAAATATGCTCTTTTTGTTTTTTTTGCCCTTCCACTTGCACTATTGCTTATTGCAAATAGTGTTTTATTTGTTCTCACGGCACACAGCATTCGAAAGACCGTGAAAATGACACGAAATGTAACCAAGTTGTCAGACCGTAAGCTTTTTTTTGTTTACGTCAAATTAGTTTTTATTATGGGTGGTACGTGGATTTTTGGATTTGCTGCAAATTTGATCGACTTCGAACCCTTGTGGTACGTATTTATAATTTTAAACGCTTCTCAAGGCTTTTTTATATTCATAGCATTCAAGCCTAGCTTTTGTACTAAAAGACGTAAAAGTTCAAATACGGGGGTTCAAATGTACACCAAAGTATCTTCATTTGAAAAATCTGTCGAGAAAAAACCGGTTATGTAATCACCGAGTGAATTTTCATGTTTGTTATGATTAAATGTGCGATTTGTGTGACTTCTACTCAACTTTTATTTCCATATTAAAAAAAAACTAATAACAATATAAAAAAATATATAAAAGAAACAGTGCCGTTTGGGGTTTAATTTTTCTCTTTTCGTTCAACATCTGCGGCCATTAAATCGCATGCCTTTTGGTGTTTTGGCCAATGTTCAACTTGGCATTTTCTTTATCGATAATTTAAAAAAAAAATTCAATATTATACCGTACTATCATTAGGAAAGTGCAATGTATAAACCTACCTTCCACAATACCATTCATTTTTGCATTTCGAACATCTTTTATGTGCTTCTTTGCCACAAGAGGCACATTTGGGCGAGTCGGGCAATAAATGCTCCCATACTGTTGGGTCGTAAACCGTGGCCCAACTGAAGCAGATTGATAATTTTATAGATGTGTGAGAATTAAGCTTTAATTAAATATGGTACGTAACTGTTTAATTTGCTCTTTAACTTCATCGTCATTGAAAAATCTTGTGGTTAATGTTTTAGCAAGCTTCTTCCAACCTTTTTTCTCACCGTCTGACATCAGCTGAGTCCACAATTCAGGAACCTGCAAACCACGTCACAATTCAGCTGAAATATTCAGTAAATGGAAACCCACCAGTTCGATAAGAACATTCCGTTTGACGGGACCAGGATCCGAAAAAGAAATCATATCTAAAAATCGAACCAGCATTGCTAAAGCAGGAATCTGATCCATTTTCACTTCGGATAATAATGGTCTCAACTAAACAAAAAAAATTCATCAACAAAATTACATACATATATAACCAAAATAGAAATACCTTGATAAGTCTATTTTTTCTCATGTTTGTAACATCGTACTTGCATTCCGTACCGACAAGTAAACGTAACATTATCATCCACACTTGAGCTTCAATTTTTCCAATTTTCATTGTATCCTGGGCTGGAACAGCTTGCCAACCTCCATTTTCGTACATCATACGAATGGGTTTGCCTTCCTTGTTCTGCTTCGTCTGTATCCAAGGGGACTCTTCCATCAAGGCGACCATTAGTAGAGGGAAATCGTAGGTATCCAAAAACCGCGGCGTCAATGAAAAGGGCAAATTATCCAAGTTGTCGCAAATGTAACGAAGAATACTGATCGTTTTTAAATCGATTTGAAATTGACTCTCCTCGTCCTGTCTTGCTAAATCTTCCCGAAGTGTTTGCGACATCAGAGATTCGGTTGTGATTGGGTCTTCAGTTGTCGTCTTTTTTTCTTGTTGTCTATTTAGAAGGGAAATTGTTATTGAGGCGCTATTATTAGGATGATTAAATTACATATTGATCAGGTGGACTATTCTGCGATGGCAGTAATCAGCTACTTCTACAATTACATCTTTCAGCGACTCGCAACAGTCTCCATGAAACAGAATTGTTTCTAATAGTGTCACTAGGTTCGCTTCATGGCGCAACTGCATTTTAGTAAACAGATTTTAATCAAAGAAAGTGTTTTTTTTTTAAAAAAGTAAATTATATATATATTACAGCTATGGAAGTAGCTAAAATCGATGGCTCGTCATCTTCTTCATCTTCGTGAATTTTGAACATGATTTTAAGCAGTTTTTGTTTCCAGATTTCCATAACTATTAACTCGTGGATTAAAGTGGGAATCTGCGAGACGATTTAATTAAGATAAAATTATTGTGATTTATTGTTAGATGGAGCATACTTTATTGTAAAGTAAAAGCAATTCTTTGACGAATTCGTCTTCATTAGCTGCGGCATTCGTCACTGCCTGCATAGTTAATTGTTCGATTTGCCTGTGTTGGTTCCACCATCTTTATGTCAATAGAAAACATCAGCTTATGTTATTACATTTTTCAAATTTCTCCTTCAATGAATTTTTATATTAAAAAAGAAAATTGAATGCCATTAACTTATTTTTAAAAAAAATTCTAATTCAATTACTTACGAAATCGTCCCTAGTTTCTCAAAAGGAAATGTTTGGAGATTGTCAACGTAAGCTTCAGCTTCAACGTAAAGCAAAACCGTCGGAGCAGTTGAGAAATTCATTCTAATTGACGGTCTGAAAACTTAAAATGAACGTTAGGTTTAGAGCCAAGCGATGTAAACAATTTGGTTGCTAAGCAACACATTAATGATCGATCCTATACTCCCATCTATGAATGAAAATGTATATTAATTCTCTCATTTTCTCGGTATCATTAAATGCAGAGGTTTAGGCGGTACATTTTTGGAGTTTTATTGAGATTTAATTTAACCAGAATTGACTTTTTTGAAATCAATGTGAATGATTGGGTTTTAATTTCGTACAGATGTGATGAAAAATTGCGTCCATAACGCACAATTACAGATAAAGTTACAAATGTGAATTAAATCTGTGCCAATGTGCGTCTTGAATGCAATTTTTCACATCTGCTTATCAAGTCTTAAAGTTTTTTAAGATAAATCAATTGGCATTAAAAGAATTACGAGTATTAATTTTATGTATTAACGTGTTGCGAAATGCGATGTGGATTGCCCACTTTAATAATGTTTCGAGGTTGTTTTCTTGTAATTGTACTAGTTGTTAGCACGGTATTAGTAACTCCATTTTTCTCATAGTAAAACTCGGAAATGATTAATGGTTTCTCATTTACGACTAGTCATTTTTGTGCAGCTGGAAGATGATAATGAGGAAGTCGCTACGTTAGTTTTTATACTGAAAATGCTTATTTCATCTAATTAAAATTTCCTGCAAGCAATAGATTTAAAAAAAAAAAAAATTTTAGATTACATGTGATTATGAGAAATACGAGATCTTAAAATTGTAATTGTTTCTTGTTTTCATTTTATGCAAATTGCGTGGAGTTGTTTTGTTGTCCTTAAAAGCGCCTCGAAGTGAAATATCGATTCGATTTGAAACTTTTGTTTTAGAATATGTTTATGACAGTTCATTTTATCTTGTTGATAGCTCAACAATTAAGATTTTCTGTTTTTGTCAGGGGTTGCTGGGGGGTGGGAAGATTTTAAATTAAAAAATCTATTGTTGATTCATCGTCTTTTTTGTTTTTTTAATTTGGATGAAATTATATAAATTCAGGAATTTCATATCATATGGAGAAGTTGTAATTTACTTTTCACAGCAGTGAAGCGCACAAAGTCCCAGGGGCAGCACAATGTGTAACAGTAAGAAAAATAATGCGCGAATGCTAATGTTTTATGTATACATTAAAAGCAACATTTAGAAATTTTGCACGGAGTTAAACGATTTTTTTCAACCTTAAACATAAAAAAATTTTTTCCCCAGGTTGGATATTTCATTTGAAAGAGGGCAATTTGCTTCTCTTGTGATGGTGAGCATGCCACGCTGAATTCAACAATCAACAGAATCAACTGATATGATTTGAAGAAAAAAATTACAGCAATAGACCATAGCCTGCAAGCTCATATATGTCCCATTGATTATTTTTATTTTTGTTTGTTTTCAACCGAATCAACCAAGTGGAAAATTGCACGCGATTACACGCGATTAATGCTCGAACGAAGTCAATTTCAAAATAATTTTTATTTATATCTAATGAAACTTAAAAAAAAAAACATTTAGTTATTGATATTGGAATATTTTAATTGCTATTAATTATGATGTACCTAAAAATGATTATTGACCCGAATTAATCAAAATTAAAATGGTCAGGACTCAATTTGTGCGACTAAAAATACCTTTTATTAGATCTAGTTAACATAATAACCATATATCATTCATTTATTCAATTAATTGCATTCAGTCATCCATGTAATCACGTTTGCCCATATTGCAGCGATATAGTTTATTGACTTTTTGCACATCTAATTGACTAAAACCTCTTCGTTGACCCATTGATGCGCTTTTTACTTTTGGTTTGACTGTGTGAATGCGTCGATTTATGGCGAAATCGTATGGTCCATAATGCATCACTGATCCTATGTCGTATGGCAGGCGTAGAGTGTCCACTTCACCATGCGAAAATTTCATAAAATTGTGTCTCAAATCTAAAATTTAAAAGGGGAAAATATTTTAATATAAATTTAAAAAAAAAAATTGAATTAAAAACGTACGACTTGGGATATTGTTCCAATTAATACTGACATACTGATCTCTGTCCGGACGACTCTGTTCGTGCCAAAAGCCTAGCGCATGCATCAATTCATGCACTACAATTCCGTTAATGACGCATCCTTTACCGAGACTCACGTCTTGACGTCCACCCTGGCGTCCAACACTCGAACTACAACTGCAGATGAAATTGCAAGTCCCATCTTTAACTGCTGGATAAACAATTAAGTAATAAAAAAGGTTTATATTTTACCCTGTGCCAGATCGAATAAAAACGTAATCTCTTTCGTTTGTTCGCGGCACGAATTTGATACAAGTGCGTTTATGGTACTCTTGCATTCCGTGTAGGATTGTTTGTCGAGAGCTGCTGGCTAATTTACCGGATGGAAAAATCGAGTAAGGACTTATCGAAGGTTTTGTGGATGGCTCGCAATGACCATACTTACAGTATTGATTCGAGATGACGTACGGTACCACTAATTTGTTCCATTTGCGAGTTGGGTCGTTTATTGCATTTCTCTAAAGATTTGTGAAGGAAAAAAGAAAAAGAAAAGTAATCTGCTTTTCCCGGTTTAATAGTTGTTTGATTTAATTTACTCCCTCAAGATCAGAAGCATTGACATTTTCAATATCCCCTTCAAACAGCTCTGAAAGTCAATTTGATTTCAGTTAATTTTTATTTACTCAAATACAATTTGAGGATGTCAAACTGAAATCACCAGGATTTTCCAATAAACCGGAAAGCACTGAGTCGGCATTGTTTGAATTGTCGTTGACGTCCTCTAAAACTGATAATAAGAAAGACCAACAAAGTGAAGGGGCCGTGAACGGGAATTAAAAACTTTCCGTATAAAATAATAATAATAATAGTATTGTTGAAATATATAATTGATTTATTCAAACCTGGATCGATTTCGGTTCCTGGATCGATATCTAAAAAAAGCATAAAAATTTTAAATGAAAATTTAAAAAAAAAAAAATTGGATCTAAAAATTGATATGATTTAAAAACTTTCAAGGGAATTTAATTACCGGTTAAGCATTTGTGGGGTTGGATTCTGATTAATTAAAAGAATTGATTGGTTCTTGTCTTTTTAAACTCACAATTCATGCAACTACAATAGTGAAACCTCTAATTGGTAGCTTATTTTTGACAATGCGAATTAAATTCTGTTTACAATGGACTTTGATAGGAAATAAATCCATTCGTTAAAATTATCTAATCATTAAATTTCTGAGAAAAGCTAGCGAAAAGAGTTAGATAATTTAAAACGTGTTCTACAGCTTAAAAATCGTCAATGAGAATGAAATAGTTTTGACCTGGTTCGTCCATTTGTTGTTCGTTCACATCGTCTTCCCACAATGGGTTCGCGGAAGCAGCAATTGCACCGGAAAGCAACGCGAGAACAAGGAGTGTGGAACGTAGAGCCATGATTGCCTATCGAATACCGTTCCACCAAACCTGTCGGGTATTTAAGCCCATTCTACACCTGCTGTTATTTGATGTTTAATTAATTGCCCCCATGTTATTCATCGGGGTACCCTTCGATACCGTGTATTTATTGTAGTTGAGAAATAAAACACAACATTGTATGGTTTTTACCGACAATTTTTTTTTCTTAAAATAAATAACATGATATAAGAATAAAAATAAAATCGATGTATGTGGTTTTGTATTTATTTTTTTATTTTTTAGTCGCAAGTAAAATAAAAACTCCGCACGGTTGTGAGCTTCTCTGTAGAATTCGGTTTTGGACCACCTGTTGCCAATGGTGACGGCTCGTTTCTAGCGGAACGAATATGGACAATTGTCAGAGTCCACACTGAGAGCCACTTAATTAAAGTCTTGTACACAGCTGGCGAGTGGATCATTGGCGCATGCGCAGTCCATCAGTTGTAAATTTGTTACTCGTATCGATGTTTCGTCGACTTCTCGTATTCGCTTTGTGCCAGTATTGCTCGCTAACAAATAATTATTATTTTACACGTATTTTGACCTGGAGAAATAGCAGACTGGGTAAGATTATTGCACGTTACCTGAATTTTTCCGGAAGGAAACAACGCACGATGTGGAACGGAATGAACTGGACTTGCGTCCACGGGGAGTTCCATTAAAAATTCGACCGCAACGTAATACCAATAATCTGAAATCACTCTTTGCATGCAAGAAAAAAAATACAAAATGAGAAAAGTTTCCTTAATGAAAACCATTTTTGCAATTTATATGATTAATAGCATTTTAAAAGTATTAAATTAACTTTATTTTCGTCAAAATGAATGATCAAGAAAAGAGGCTTTTTTGGAGAAAATCAGCTTAAAGTAATAAAACACGACGAGTCCATTTACCCAGAAATTATCACTCATGAAGCAATAGATGATTGGATTGACAAAGCTGTTGGCCATCGCCAGCCAATGACAAGTGTAGAATGACACGACGAAAAGTTTGTTATGGCCAAAATTCCACGAGAAATGCGGTTGGAAGTGAACGAGGAGATTAAAAATGTGTAGTGGTAACCAACAAATCGCAAACATGGCCACCACCAACCCTAGCATTTTCACCACCTGATGAAACATAAAAACCAACAATAATTACATCATTATTAGGGATCATGCGCAATGAGCCATTTAAAAAAAAAATCATAAACTTGCATAAACCTAACAGGAAGAATATGTACTCGGTATTGTATAATCGAAAAATCCACAGGTTTGTAGCCTCTTGAATCTCTTATCAATCTTTATAAAATTTCAACTGACCACATTACACCAGGGGGGGGGGGGCGTAAATAGCGCGTCATCCCAATGCGCGACACGGCCTTGGGGCGACACGCGACAATAGAAGTTGCGTATCCTCGACGAAGTGAAAGCGCGACACAGCAAAAGCACGACAAGCTGTCGCGCGAACGTTGTACGAACGTTGTACGAACGTGCCGCGCGACACAAAGCGACAAGCCAGGTGAGGTGTGAGGCTTCTTTCTCATCGCTGCTTCGTTACCCACATCTCACATACGTATTTATAAAATTGTCTAAAATTCAATTACAACATACCTTGAAAATGTTTATCTCGTTTGTATCAATTTTCCCATCTAGTTCAGGAGTAAACAAGTCAAAAACTATTTTATTTCTTCCAATTATGAAATCTGATCGCACGATTTCTTGTCATCCTAGAGCACTTTCAATACCATATACCGGTAAATATTGCTAAAATATTGTTAAAAATTGCTAAAAAATTATTAGTGTCGCCCTTCTACTGTGTCGCGCATCAAGCACGTCGCGTGAACGTTGTGTCGCGCGACTGCAGTTGTCGCGCTGGCTATAGCGCCCCATTACACCTTTATAAAAAATCGATTCTAACGTTTTCAGTTTAAAATTATTTTTACTTTTTAATAATAATCATAATAATAATATTAATTCAATAATTCAGTATCTAAAATGTCTATATTTCCTGGCAAATGGGATTACGTTACTTGGTTATGTTTGTTTGAGTTGCCTTTTTAATGTTTAATTTGTCAGTTCGGTGAGGAATCATAACCAACTCGATTTAGCTAATGCAATAACATAATAAAATTGAATTACAATTCCAGTCAATATTTTTACTTGTCAGAAATAATTTGTTTAAAGTGCCATTGCGTGTGGCATTTTTATTGGACTCTAAACTAGCCATTTACTTCGATTTTATCTTATTTTCAGAAACCACACAAATTCTTAAAGCCAAAATAAAACAAAATTCAAATTAATTCATTACTCCAATGTTTTACATTTCATTTCCCCAAAGAAGTTTGATACGATTTCATGCAGCGACATCCCGCACACCAAATTCCACAACACAACCTAAACCAACCTTGATTTTAGCATGAAGTTGGATTCGATCCCGTGCCGAGTTGGCGTTTCCTGGTGAACTGCGCCTCCACAACGCCAAAGCGATGGAGGCGTAGGTGAAAATGAGACCGAGCAATGGAAGGAGAAAAGTGATGACAAACACAAGCGCCATATAAACTCGAGAAACAGTTCCATTGATACCCGCGTCTTCACTCCATTGCTCACTGCACTCGTAATGTTCTTCACCATCCCACTCGAATTTCGTAGCACGGCTGACAATCAGCTGCGGTGACGACACCGCGCCCGACAACGTCCAGATCAAAGCCACTTGAAAAAGTGCACCCCGTGTCTTAGTCCAACGCGAGTGCAACGGGGACATTATGGCGTAATACCTAAGAGGCAGAAATAAATAAAACAGAAATAAAAAAAGATAATTAATCTGCAGATAATTGGTATTTGCCGTTGCTATGTAAACAGGCAAAGACAGGTGCACGAAATAATGCATGTCCACTTGACTCGATCCCACTTATCAGTTAATGTTCTTATATTTGGTTGGGTTTAAGTAATGCCACTCCTCGTGTTGCCATAGCAACAGATATGCTTTGACCACAGACAGGACGAACGTAGTGAGGAGAATGCCAAAGAAATGCCGCTTGAGCTGTGTACAAAGCGAGAATTGTGTCGTTAATCTACGACTCAAACAAGATGCTAGCATGGATCTCCCACGTCTGTATATATTGCCTACCTGTTCAAAATCTCTCAGTTGCAGTGAATTATAAATATGTGCTCTAATCGAGCCACTAATGCAAGTTGGTTCTATTTTCTTCCACGCTAGAGGCTGTGGGGTTACACAGATATAAAAGAAAATAAAGGTCTCTATTGAAACCATATTGATTTCTGCATACGGAGTCGTAAATATCAGATTTTTCCTTTTTGATTGAATTCGAAAATAGATGGTTTGCCTGAATTGATACCATAAAAATACCCCGATGACATAACAAACAGTATCAAAATTCAAGTTGAGATTGGAGCCAGAAGGTGAACAGTAAATAGTCAATACAGAACGCGTAGCCCTGTGCATTTATCATCTATAAATATAGGATGAATCAAGGACAATATTGCTTACCCTACCTGTCCAATCCAATGGCGGTCAAGGTATACACGCTACTGGTGACACTCATGTGTTGAACAAAGTGGACTACGGGACAAAAGCCAAGCGCGAATATCCATTTGCCCAACATGAAAGTAGTGTAAGTGAAAGGAATAGAAAAGGCAGCCAAAGTGACATCAGTAGCAGCCAAGTTGATTAGGAAGATGCGGAGGCTTCGCTGCGATCTTTTTCCCGTGACGAGGACAACGATTACTGTTGTATTGCCCAACAATGCCAAGGCAGTGGTCAAAGAGTAGAGGCTGATGAGAAAGACTTGCCCCGTCGTGTCTACTGCTTCCATGGTCGGGTAATCGTAGTCCCCGCCTAAGGTGGCGTTGTTCGCTTCGTCGTTCGCATCCATCCGCATCAAGTGGCCGAATAAGTTGAACGCGGCACGCCACACCTTTTTATGTCCAAACTGAAAGAGTGTGCAAATTGGATTCGAGTACGTGGCGCCATCTCTGGTATATACGTTTTCACTCATAAAAAGTTATTTTAATGATTCAAGTTACGTGGTGAAATTGAAATCATTTAAAATAAAAAGAAATAAGCAAGAAATTCAGGAACATGGAGGTTGTTATTATTTTGCCAAATTGATTTCTGAAATTTTCTTTTGTTTTTGTTGCATCAATTTTAATTAACGGAGAACACCTGAACACACCAAAATGTGTATTT
Organism: Strigamia transsilvanica; assembly: GCA_034701245.1. Taxonomy (NCBI): domain Eukaryota; kingdom Metazoa; phylum Arthropoda; class Chilopoda; order Geophilomorpha; family Linotaeniidae; genus Strigamia; species Strigamia transsilvanica. The sequence continues at coordinate 18,251 of JAQIXU010000071.1, read as the reverse complement.
CTTGATTACACACAACACACATGGAAAAATATGTACACAAATGCTTTAAATCAATGCTATAATGCGTCTGTTAGTAAACATTTTATTCATAGGGGAACGTTTTGCTACAGAAATGTTATTATTTGGTAAGTGGAAACTGTACAAAATAAATCATACATACGGTATTTAAATTTTAAAATGTGTTTTAAATGACTGGCAAGTGGCAATGAAGGGATTTCCCGAGTTGCCGGTTCCATTTGCTTTTATATTTTATATTTTAGTTTTTAGAATCTGTTTATTTTATGAATTATTCCCATCTTTTGCTCCTCGAACTATTTTTGCGGCAAATAATGCCTAATGTGTCGTTTATCGACATTTTTCCCCGGAAACATTTTGTACACGGTTGGAGAAGGGTAACAGCAGCTAAGTAATGCATTAGTTGTAAGTTGATCTGTAAACTGATCAGTTAATCACGAACACAAACCAAGGTAAGAGTTAGGGTATTGTGTTCGGGTCGTATGTATGAACTGTGGATGAACTTGTTTGTTTTATAAACTATTATTTGGTTTGGGTTACGGCCACATGGGTTTTGGCTTTGATTTTAATCGTCCCTGTTCTGTTTACCTGTACAGTTGTTGATTTCCTCCGAATGGGATGGTTTGCGCACTTCTGACACGAGCTTTTATATTCATGCAACGAAATTTAATAAAAATCAATTGCTCAGCAATTATTGCTTAGCGTGAATAAATGGAGCGAGATCGAAAAAGCGTCATCAATCTGCATAAATAAAACTATGAAAAAGTGATAAAATAAAAACAAGAAAAAAACCTTTTCTCAGTTTTATTTTATTTTGATAAAACCACAGCTTTAGTTAAGCCTTTTTAATAGCGATTCAAATGATCACGTGGTTATCAGTAGCGGCGATCAATCGGGGAACCCCCTTTATAGGCATCTTGACGTCTCGACGCGTAAAAATCACAGTCCTAGAATTATGAGGAATAGTGGGCGGCTTGGTTTGGCAGCTTGGTTGCGGGAATTACTTCGCGATGACACTTTTCCGCAACAATTGTGGTGGGTGAATAAAGAAGAACAAGTATTCGCTCTTCGATGGACGCACGCGAGCTGCGCAACTTACAACGCTGCTATCGACTCGGTGCTTTTTCATGAATGGGCGAAATACACCGGTAAATTATAATTTATTAATTTATAATAAATAATTCGTGTTTTTTTATTTTATTTTTTTGTGCTGTTGCTTGAAATAAGAATTAGTTATGCATTCTTTATTATGGTTGAATTTTTTTTTTTTTCAAAACTTTTTTGTTTTAAATACTTGATGTTTGGTCGAGTTATTTTCAAGTTTTAAGACTCATTTCCTTTATAAGAGGAAGCCAAAGAGTGGAAATGTTTTTTTTTCTCTTTCTTGATTCATTTAATTATAGTGTTAACTGTAACTAAAGTAAAAGAAAAGTTTTAAAAAAAATCAAGTTGTTTTATAATTTATTAGATAAAAATCTACATATTCCTTACTATCCTCCACTAACTTATTTTTATCGATAGATTTTATTCCAAAATAAAATAATATCCAAAAACTCTATTCTCCCCGCGCCCAAGGAATTAAATGCGGGAGAACGGGCAAATCAGGAGTTGCCCATGACCTTGACTCGGTGAACGGAAAGCGCGGTTTAAATAATAATTATTTTCTTTACGTTAAACGCTAATAAATTTCTTATTTTCAATTTTTTTTTTTTGGTTTTGTCGAACTATGACCTTTAAGTGCGTATTCAAAGGTTTTAGGGTGCAGTTAAATTTTGACAAATAAAATTAAAAAAGATATTGAACAGATAAGATATTGAAGTGACGCGAAACCTATAACCTTAGACAATACGTAAAACAAATAGTCACATCATTAAAATAAATTATGAATGATAAAAAGTGGTTTAAAACCTAACATAAACGAACATTTTCGTGCGTTTTGATAATGTGAAACCGGGAGACCCGATTTCTTTAACAGCAAGATAATTGTCATCGAACATCGTCGCACGTGTAGTCGAAAATAATGACAAAATTATGACATGCAAATGGAATAAACAGATAAATTTGAAAATAGAAACACATCAAAAGATGTATGGACTCACTCATATATTTGCTTTTTAAGTTTTCGATGTAGTTTTGGAATTTATTTGCAATTATTGAGCTCCCTTTCTGAGAATCGAAAACAAAGAATTTTTATATTTAATAATGTACATTCAAATGAAATTATTGAAGTTTTGAATAGCTCACTAGAAAATTGTTTCAGTTTGTAGAAGCTTTAAATGTGCAGAACATAATTAGCTTCCTGCGCTCTTTTGATCATATTTTTCATATTATACTTGCTATTGTGCTGTTGGAATTGCTTTGCATTGAGACAAATGTAATAAGACAGTTAGCAGTTGGGTAACCAAAACGACATTGTAAATTTCAGAAAATGTGAAGTCAGAATCAGATGGCGCCAAAACATGGAAAGCGACGTTTAGATGCGCCTTGGCGAGTGTATCTTCACTGCAAAGAATCAATAAAGATCCAGGCCAGAGGGGAAGTAAACCGCCAACCCTTGTGTACAAGTTTGTTCAAAAAGTAGATGTTAAAAGGAAACGCAAGACGTTATTGCCAAAATGCTCAGATTGCGCCGTGATGGAAACACCTCAACTTGACATGTACGAATCATCAGGCGATTTTGATAGCTATTTATGGGACGAAATAATGAGACAGTGCCAGAATAACTCATGTGAATTCGATTTTTGAATTTTTACGAAATCCAGAAAACACTTAATTTTAATTTTGTATGATATTTTATCTTAATTTATAACTGAAAGTAGAGATGCACCGAATATTCGGTTAGACATTCGGTATCCGGCCAAAAAGTACACTATTCGGAAAGATCTGGTATTCGGTAAAAAGTCACTTTTTGTGCTTAAAAAATGAAAGTGACGATGTTTGGTGTTCGGTGATTTTAATATTCGGTAAATATTCGGCATTCGGTGATTTTAACGTTCGGAAAGCATTCGGTATTCGGTGATTTTAATATTCGGCATTCGGTGATTTTAACGTTCGGAAAGCATTCGGTATTCGGTGATTTTAACGTTCGGAAAGCATTCGGTATTCGGTAATATTGGTATTCGGTGCATCCCTAACTGATTGTTCTAATACGGTGGATAATTATTAACTAGGTAAATAAAAAGTAAGACATTCATCATAAAAGTCAATCTATAATAAATGAAACATTTGTACCCGTACAATTTTTTTTATGTTACAAAATCAGTTTATTAAACGTTTTGTTCGCGATCTAGAATAAGTGAATAAGTTCGCTAATCAATTGTAACACTTTCTGCGCAGAATTTGCACAAAATTCATTCGCGTTGTTTCCAACTCGAGAACCCCAGTTAGACACGCGGAGCTATTTGTCAAATACACGCGGTAAACGGTAAAGGTGGCGTCGGACGCGTGTGTTCGAGCTATTCACATCAAACGCGGAGAAGCCACGCTTTGATGTCAAACTGTGGGTTCTCCACGTTTGACAGACTTTTTATATTTACCTGGTACGACGGGCATCTATCCTCGGTCACTCTAGTATTCTTGATACTGCGGCTTGATCGTTGAGATTTGAGAATTGCTGATACAAATTATCAATGTGTTAGGTCTGAATGTGTATGTAAAAGTGTCCGAACTTTTATTTGTTAAAACTTATATAGACGATGTCATGTGATATGGAGTAAGAGATCTGTCTGGACCCATCTGATTGCTCCAGATTACTCACATGACCACTACATATTTCGGCTAACTCCCTGTCTTAGAATGTAGGTCACGAGGGGAGACTAAGAATTTAACATGTAAAATCTTACATTTAGACTAGTTTAAAAAGTTTAAACAAGTTTAAATGACTTTATGAATGCGCCTACTGTTTATTTGTTTGTAGATTATCAATATTTACATTTATATAATTAAGCAAGCTATACATTTCTTGGACCTCCAGAGTTACAACACAGTATATAGTGCATCTGATGTAATAGGCAAAAATGTCCAATTAATTCAGGGCCGGCTTAAGGAACGACTGAGCGGTGCCACCGCACATGAGCCAAAACTTAATGGGCGCATTGATGAGCCCCAAATTTACCGACTAATTGAAAGGTCGCATTCAAAACAATGTACGACGGGGGTGTACAAAAAAAATTGAACAGGGCGCTGATAGACCTGGACCCTGAGTTAATTACTGTTGTTACCAGATGTAAAGATGTTAAGCAATTTCTTAAGATAGCTGAGATGGAGCGTATATCCCAGTTTCAGAAGCAGTTTTCCTGATTGGTGAAGTGAAAGTTGAGGAGGTCCTGTCCTCTAAAGACAAAAAAGGTTCTGTGAAATGTACTGCCAAACATTAACACCAGAGTGAATTAGTTGCAAGGCACAACAGGAGTGCTGTTTAACGTTTATGTTATTAATTTCATTTGGTATTCTTGTATCATTACATGTTTGATACCCAATTTGATCTAGTTCGTAACTTAATAATTTGAATTTCTTAGTTCTTAGTGTCACGGTGTCATGAATGGAATTTTTTGCCTTTACTATACATTTTTTCATTCAGTCATAGAGATCACGGAACGGAAGTATAACATTGTTGTCAAACCCGTGATTAGATTGCTTCAACCAAGCAAACATTTATCTGATTTGATAAGATGAGAAAAGTCGCCCGACTGAATTCGTGGAATTTCGCTGGTGGTTGATGAGAAAACAAACAGAAGGGACGAGGTACGCAAACCGTGAACTCTTACATATGTATACGTATAAATATATAATTATTTTTTTTTACTTTTTGAAAATTATCTCGTAGAGGAAAGCAAGGCAGAAAAAAAGTGATAAACGGAAATTATCATTAAAAAAAAAAACTCCAGTTTATGTTTTTGTGTCTAAATCAAGGTGTAAATAGTTTTAAAATTATTTCCTCGTGTAAATCGAAGTAACTTTTCGAACAAAACAACTCAAAGTCTGGATATTCATAAATCGTTTTATATGCCCACACTTCCTGGTGATGGTCACAGTACTATTTATCAAGATATGACATTGCAATATCGTCATATACTTCTCACAGCTAGAAAACAGCAACTATTTTAATGTGTAGTATAATAATAATATTTGTAACTTTTGTCTGAATAGCCATTTGTACAGATGGCAGCCAGTCAGGTCCGTGACCTGGGGCCGCGAAAAAGACACAGGAATTAAAGATTATAATAATAATAATGGAAACAACACAATTTCCATTTTTGCACGAATAGTTGACAGCTTATAAAACGAGTGGCTTTTTTGGCCGTAATTAATGTCAGCATTTTGTTATGGCCTCTGTTACCTCCTATATCATATTACGCCATTTCCTGTCATTCTAAATATCAATATTTATTGTTTTCGTGTGTCATTATGGCAACACAAACTATTGAACTTATCTCCTGATTTATGATAATGAAAATAATTTTTTTGTGTGCAAAGATTTCTTTAACTAATTGGACTATTTGTTTTTTAATTTCATGGATTTTTTTAAATCACAAATTAGAAAAGCAAGTATTCAGAAACTATTTTTTAGTCTGCTTTTGATCCCTAACATTCTAATTTAAGAGTTTAGACTCAATTTTCTCATGGAGACATGGAATGAAATTATCTTTTAATTTGTTTAATTAAAAAAAAAAAGAAGCCACGTAGGTGTAAAAAAAAAAAAAAGACCGGAGGAAAGAAAGTAAAATTGAAAATTGGAGGTAGGTTTTGAAACCCCTTATGAAACCACGACAGGAGATAACGATCTCTGCGCGTGTATCGCCCTTAGGGACACGTCCACCAGAACACGTCAAGAAACCCAACTCGGTTCGCGCCATTACTAGGAACAAATCCCGCGTGATCTCAAGCGCCATCTTGCGGCAAATAGTAAAAACAATTTTGGAAAAGCGTCTTTATTGTTTGCAAACTTCTTAACTTCGGTGTTATTGTAGTTAATAGCTTCCGTAAACCAGCAGTAAGTAATCGCGATGCTAACTATCTAATTACCTTTCCACATATAAAAACATTACAGTTCTTTTAATTCACAGCAAAGCACTCTATCTAAAACAATTTCATATACGTGTATTCGTACAGGTTACACATTTACCGGCTGCGTATAGTGACCGTATATTGGGCTTCCATTTAAACAATCGCCCTCTGCGCTTGGCCGGCATTGTTTCACTGCATATCATACAGAAAGGGGAACTTGGGCATCTATGGCGGAAATGAATCATGAAAATGTGGATCTCGGTGCGGCACTGCCATCGGGTTCGGGAGTTACACCGAGCGGTCCCAACCGGGTTTTTGCGGATACTTTCAAAAACATATTGAGTTCTGTCCTGAAAACGGATCTTGGTCAAGTTTTGAAAAGTCGTGGCGATAAAATTGCAAATCGGCCTTCCCCGGGGTTGCAAACTGACCTGGCCGAGTTTACGTTCAGATCGAAATTTATAAAAATTGAAGAAAGTCAAAATGAGCCGAAAATAAATACGCCGCCGAAAACAGTCCGGGAATTGGCGAACGATTCACTTTTATCGGGAAAAATCCAATCGGGCAAACGAAAGATGAAAAAATTCAAAGGTGGAACTTATCAGCTTGCTATTAAACCAAAACCGTCGTCGAAAAGGAGAAAAATTGAAAAATGTGAAAAAGAATCCGTTGGTGATAGCGAAAACCGTAAAAATATCGACGAAGAAAACTCCGACCAAAGCGACTTTGCCATTTCCAAAATGGACGCCAGTAAGTTTGTGTAAATAATAATCGATTTATTTTTATTAATTTGTAAACTTTGTTCACAGGCTACGCAGATACAAGCTGCGGTGTCGCAAAAGCGAATGTTTTTGATCGAAATTCGAAAAAATCATTGTCGAATTCGTGGAACAACATTGAATTGCCTGCCAGTCAAGTGGTCTTGCCAGATTGGCTGAAGCCAACCAACGACACCGGTATATAAACAACTTTTGTGATGATTAAACATTTTATTTAACACTTTACGCACCATTTCTAGATGAGCTTTGCAAAACATGGTTCGATTATTTTAACGTGGGATCTGACGACCAACAAGTACCGGTGGGCACCGCGTCCGGTGCAGTATTGGAAACAAGCAATGATGTTAGCTTTTATTTCATTTTTTTATTGTAGCAATTTTTTAACAACTGAATTATTTCAGGATATAATCTTATGCACTTGTAAAGAAAACATTTGTGTACCATTGGATTCAGATATGCAAAAAGAATCAATCTGTCAGGCTGTTGACAGCATCGACGAACGAGTAAGTTGGAACTACACCCCCAACAAGGCTTGAATTAACAGTTGTTTTTGTTTACAGTTGGTTGGATGTCGCGGTGTTGTTAACAATACATCGTCCATGAATCGTTCTGGTCGGAAAATCCCATTTACGCCAATGTGTACTAGACATACGAGACGATTGCACGAACATCACTGTTGTCCCGGTTGTGGGTTGTTTTGCACTCAAGTAAATAAGAATGATTTTTTTTTCCATCCGATAGGCTATTTATTAATATTTTTTTTTTACCAGGGAGTATTTATCCGATGTTGTAATGGCGAAAATGGACCCAACGGTTCGATGCACTTATTTCATGAACGGTGCTGCACGGTCTCCAAAGGCGAGGCCCTGTGTCCCCATTGCGGTGGATCGTCTGACTGGACTCAGATCCGCACCCGAATCAACTCGTCTCGTCCACTATTGCTTTTCAAGAAACAACCTTCGAGAAACAAACAGTAAGTTAAGAAATCGGAAGAGAAAAGTATGATAATATCGCCGTTATTATTTAGGTGTATAGCTCGGATGGCCATTAACGGAGAAAATGAAGACGTCAAGGAATGCGATAAGCCAAGTGCGAGTTTTAAGATTGCGGAATCTGGAAAAGAAATTACATCAGGTAGTAAATATTATTATTTTTAGCATTTCGATTATTTAATTATTTAATTTTGTAGCTGGTTTACCAATGGGTCCGGACCGCTCGGAACTCGAAGCGTTGCTTTTTAATTTGTCGGTTGAACGACCGATGAATTTACGCTACACCATTAAGAGTTTCTACAATGCGGCGAAAACTGGAGACGTAGAAAAGATTTTACACATGTTAGCAATGAGGTACAACCCGAATCACAAATTCGAGGAGTATGGCAACGAAACCGCTCTGCATGTGGCGTGTGCTAATGGTCAATTAATAACCTGTCACGTTTTGCAGCAGGTGAGTTAAATACTTGTAAATTTGTATTTAAAAATTAATTTTTGTGTTGATTTTAAAGGCAGGAGCTGAATTGGATTGTACGGACGGCCATTTGCGCACTCCGTTGACAGCTGCGGTTGAAACCAAGCAAACGCTTATAGTTCGGTATTTGATTAGGGCTGGTGTCAATTTAGAAGCTCGGGTAATGCATTCCAACGATTGGATTTGAATAAAATGTAATAAAATGTATTTTTAGGGAGACGATGGAATGACTAGCATGCATATTGCTTCCAAAATGGGAAATTTAGAAGCTTGTCGTTGCTTTTTTGAAACTGGCAAATTAAACATTAATTTATTAGATGACGGCGGATGGACCCCGCTTGTTTGGGCCGCAGAACATCGACATTTAGACGTAGCTCGGTTTTTGCTCAAATGTGGAGCTGATCCTAATGTTCGAGATAACGTACGTTTTAAGTTAATTTCAATTATAATCTTGAGTCTAATGGTTTTTTGTCGGCATTAATTTTTTTTTAGGAACAAAATATTGCATTGCATTGGGCAGCGTTTTCTGGTAGTTGCGAAATATGCGAGTTATTTTTGAATCGAGACTGCGAGCTTAATAGTGTGAACGAACATGGAGATACACCATTGTAACTATGAAGCAAATTTTGTTTAAAACTTGGAATTAATTTTTGTTTTTATTCCAGGCACATTGCTGCACGTCAAGACAACTACGAATGCATCATGTAAGGAGAATTATTTTTTAGAAGTAACTGTAAATTAAGTTGTCGTTTTGTTTTATTAGGTTATTTCTCGCTCGGAATGCCGATATTACTGCCCGAAACATAGAAGGCGAAATTCCGATTAAAGTAATCAAGTTTTAAATTAAAACTATCGAAGTATTTAATGCTGATTTGATTTTTTTTTTTTTTTAGTGTTGTCTCGATAAAACTTCTCAATCTTGGCTGGCACTCAGCATGAGTCGACAACTTAAACATTTTGCCAAGTCAAGCATGGGTCGCTCCGAGCACATTTTGCATAGAGACATCACGCATGGCAAAGAGATGAGTCCGATACAGTGCGTTAATGGTGTGGATGACGAATCATTTCCAGTTGATTATTTATACATCATTGAAAACTGTGAAACCACTCCACTGAGTGTTGATCGTTGCATTACATCGTTGCAAAGCTGCAAGTGCGAAGATGATTGTTCGACGAACAGTTGCGAATGTTCGTCGCTAAGTCTTAAATGTTGGTACACTAAGCACGGCAGCTTACTGCCTGAATTCAATTTGCTCGATCCTCCAATGATATTCGAATGTAATCGCGCTTGTCGTTGTTGGAAGAATTGTAATAACAGAATAGTTCAACATAGAAACTTGTAAGTGCTGCACAAAAAGTTAAATTATGATTTAACAATTTTTAAAAAATATATTTTTCTTGTAGGAGTAGACTCGAGCTTTTCCGAACGCTAGGAAAGGGTTGGGGAGTGCGTGCGTTACGTGATATTCCACGAGGCACTTTCATTTGCGAGTAAGTTATAACTTAATAATAATTTTTGAGTTTATGTGATCTTTTTAATTTCAATTTTGCAGGTATGTCGGGGAGTTAATCTCGGACTCCGAGGCTGATCAGCGTGACGACGATTCTTATTTGTTTGATTTAGACAACAGAGTAATTATTTGATGACTTATATTCATTCTGCTGATCTCAAAATTAACTTTTATTAAATTTTTTAGGATGGAGAAACATATTGCATCGACGCCCGGTACTACGGGAATATTAGTCGATTTATAAATCATCTATGTGAACCGAATTTAGTACCGGTTAAAGTATTTGTAGACCATCAAGATTTAAGATTCCCGCGCATTGCATTTTTTAGCAGCCGGGATATTAAAGCATATGAGGAATTAGGGTAATAATTATTTATTTATTTATTTATGTTTATGAAGTAATAACAGATTTTTAAAAAATTTGTTTTTTTAGTTTTGATTATGGAGAAAAGTTTTGGATTATCAAATATAAAACATTCACTTGTATGTGTCAGTCTGAAGGATGCAAATATTCATCGCACAGGATCCAGGAACTTCTGATAAAGTATCAACAGCTGCAACAAGTAGACGCTGACGAGTAAGTGTTTAAATTTTTTTTTTTTAAATATTATTTTATTTCTGCACTTATGTTAGCAAACATTTGAAATAGTAATGAAAGCAGGACTTTCTTTTATTTAATAGTGTTTACAATATTTTTATAATATCTATGATGGTGAAGTAAAGGTGAATCGAATCCCACAATTTATTAATTGTAAAAATGGGATGAGAATACTAAACTACATTATTACACTTTTCACAAAAGGCACAGCCTCTAGTTTTATAAATTAGCATAAGTCGTTTGGCAGATGAGATAAAATGAGATTGAGATCCTGATATACAGTATTTTCGATGTGCGGTGTGAATAGATATATATATAAATATTTTTTAACTACATGGCATTTTTAATAGAAGTGACTGTAAACGGGCGAGTGGAACCAGAACCGTACTGAGGAGGAAAAAAACAAAATCAAAAAATAAGCGAAAAACAAAAACACGATTTTAAATAATTCAATACCGCGAGAGGAAATGCTCTTCTTATGTGCATCTTTGGAGTTTGGACCGCCTTCTGAGTGATTAGCTAACAGAAATAAATAAATTTTAATTATCCTAAATCCAATTAATTCCAGCAGCAAATATCACTATTCTTTTAGTGCTATTTATTTATTTTTAAATTTACCGAGTTTTGCATGACGTATGTAGGATATGCCCTTGTCATGCAATTGCCCGCATTCAGATCGCCCCCTGTCAACTGGATTTCAATAGTTGGGCAAGGGTTACCAAACTTGTTGGCCCTGCCTGGACAATCCGTTAGATTTTCTGAGTCACGCGGATGTGGATTGACCATTTTAAGGAACAAGATTCTGAAATGTGGTCAAATGTCACGTTCGTTAGCATTCCTTCTCCATAAAATGAGCCTTCATGTGTTTTTTTTTATCATGTGAGATCATACCCTCTAGGCGAGTCCCAAAAGTATTTTCGTCCGGTCGCATCGGCGTCGACTTCCGAAAGAGATTTTGCAGCTTCAATGAAGCCATTTGCAATGGTACTTTGGAGAATAAAACTTCCGCCTGGTGGTAAGCAAATTCCCAGTCGTTGCCCGACACCACTGTGGAAAATGAGATTTAAAGTTGTGTTAGTTTAAAAGGAAGTGTTCGACAGATTTTATGGCTGGCTTAAGTCTACAGCGAGGGTTTGTGTGAATAATAGGTGCAATTTGGGTCTCTTTTTTTTTTTTTTTACCCTTCTAATCCAACTCCAACCATGCTAAATTTGCGGGGTATTGTGCCGTTGAAATGCACTATGTATGTTAGGACTGGTGTTAATTGGAACACCGTGTGCGCGGTTCCTGCATGTGTTTCAACACGGTCAGGTTGATCGTCCCTGGTTAAATAAACTTTGTATGGTTCACTAACTGTGTCCCAGAAGAATCGTAGCTGAAAATGATATATAAAAAAGATCAATTTTATTTAATTAATAATAATAGTGAAAGAAGGGTACTTTGAAATATTTATGAGGACAAACTGCTGAGTTCCACGAATTATGTATTGCGCAGTTCTGGGTGAGTACAAATGGATTTATTCGAAGTATGGTACTGTTCGCTGTACCAGTTACACTGCCATCCAAATCGCGAAAGGTATTTGTCCGTTCGCCATCCATGTCGCCATTTGTTCCATCAAGGACGTAATTACCACCTTCCTACAGATAAATAAAAAAATTATTTTTTTTAAAAAATCAATAAATTGGAAATAAAAACAATTTCGGCTTTAAAGACACAATTTGTGGGTTTGAAATGGCAAAAGTTGTTTTTCCATTTATTTTGATTCATTATCATAATTTGTTTTTTTAAAACTTTGATCTTTAAAAATAAAACTCAATAACATAAACAAGTTGTTTTTTTTAAGTATGTAAATTATTATCAAGCAGGAAACAGTGGCGTATCAACTAATCAATGGACCTTTTTGAAAGAATGGGGCCCTTTAATAATTTTTTCGAAAAAATTTATGAAAACTTGAGAAATGTTGATGATCTTTGTCATAATTTGACAAATTTATGAAAAATTGTGACAAATTTAAGAAATCTTTAGGCTCGGGCCTGAAAGGAAAGCCTTTGTGTAATTCTATTTGTGTGTAAATAAGAAAAGGGAAAAATTTCTTCATTTAGTTAACCCTTGGCCCAGCTTTAAAAATGGGTTAGGAAGTTAAAGAGAAATGAATTGACTGCTTGTATTATACTGAAGCCCTTTCAGGGAGAAATTGGGTCGGATGTAGTGGTGTCAGCTATCCATTTAATTTATTAGCAAGTTGAGTTGAATCCAGTCTTCGTTGGATGTATCATTATTCGATAATTTATCACTACAGCTGTCTGATTTATTACGTAATTTACCGGATCAGAATAGCCGAAGCTGATAGAAGCAACACTGCTGGCTGGAGATGAGAAGAAATTGTTTCCAGGTAGAAAACTCAGTGCTCCGGCTTTGCGGATTGGGTTTGTGGTGAAACGGTCGAACCAAACCCGGCGTAAATGGATGGGTCCCTCGTTGAATATAAAACCCAGCATCGGAAGATGACTGAATGAAAGAGGCACGAGAGGTTTAGGACAGAAAAATGTTGCGATAATTAACGCGATTACTTACTAACAACAAATTCCCGGCAAGGGTAAAGCTCTTGACCATTCAAACATTGTTCCATTGAGCAAAAGAAATCGTGATTGTTCACCCGTATTGTCCGATTCCCCAATTATAACTGAATCTACTAACTGTTGCACGCCATGACCGCCCCTAAATGCATTTAATTCAATTAGTGATAGTAAGAATTTTGCGTTTTTTAAGTTTTTTAAGTTAAGGCAAGATCGTTCGTGATTTCCTTGTAAATGTGGGTGAATTGTGTACTCACAGTGCGAAGGTGAGTCCCTTGAGGCTATCAGCAAACCTGAATTACATGTAGAGACAAAACAATGTTTCAATTTAAAATATGATGAAGAGATGTGAGAAGTTGTAATAAGTATTTATGAGGAACTTGTTCCCGCCCCCTCGATCGGAATCAAGAATTAAAGGTGAGCGAACTTACGAAGACTGCGACACGATCACATTGTTGCCGCGAATCCACGCATTCTGCAGTCGGTTCTTGTATCCTGAAACATTTAGACAGTTTCATGATTGATTTTATTTTTATCATTTTTTTTTTTGGTACCGGTAAATCGAACAAACTCGATTGTGTCTGGCTCTGAATTCGGATCCAAAGGATTTTTTCTGGCATTGTATCCATTATTAAATGTGTCCACGCTGTGGTCGCGACCTAATTTGCCTTCAAAGAAAAGCCCCATCTGTCAACAAGTGAAGGATTTATTACAATGTTGTAATAAATTAATTGGTTAGTTTTTACATTTAAGTTTGAGTGCGCGACATTGTTGTAGAATTGTAAAATCTTCGTGTGTCGGGCTTCGTCTGGCTTCATCCATCCCTTACCGTACGATAAAACAACCGGTTCTTCGGGGAAAAGATACCAAATACCTGAATGCTGATAGGAATAAAAAACAAAACAAAACAAACAAACAAACGAAAACAGAAAACACGCAACACAAACGACAACAACATAGAGAACACGTCATTATATAATTTGTTGTGTAATTCGGAGATCGATTGGTCACCTCTGACCCGGCAGCAACGTTGTTGCGTAATATTGTAAGCGGATTCGTGATCCAAAATGAAGCGGGCCCACTAAGATAGAAAATTAGAAGAAAAAAAACAAAAAAATATTGTAGTTTTTAAATACCTGTCTGATGGGATTAAAAACGCTTTTCTAGTTCCAATTGCTAAGTTTCCATCGAAAACTGTCCTTTTCTCGCCCCCATCTTCCAAAAAATAACAATGGCCTAAATGATCATACGCAACGTTGTTTTCAACCTGAATTTCAATGAGAAAAAATATTCATTTATTTATTTATTTATTTTTTATTATTTTTTTTAAATTATAAATTTATAAATGCGCACCATTAATCCGTGTGTTCCGTGTACGGTTACACACCGAGCAAATGTATGATGAATCGAATTAGATCTCACATACGGCGGGTCTACTCGATCATCAACTTCTTCAACAAGGTGGAAATGAATTGGATAATTTCCCACAAAACTTTGTTGTCCCATGTGATACACCTCAGCACCTTGAATGTGTACATTTTCAAACCCTTTGACAATCTATTAAAAAGAATATTACTCGGAAATTGCAATTTCGGCGCGAATAATATATTTTGTAACCTTAATGTGCCCACCAAATGTATCGAATGAAAAATGGTTGCAATTCTGTGGTTCGTAGCACGCCTGCTGCATTTCACCATGTATTTCAATGTTGCGTGTTAGCAGTGCTACTTCAGCTCTCATGTCTACATTATGACTAATTTCACCCCAGTGAGTGTATTCAATCAAGCCCTTAACTTTGATTTGATTTTCACTACAAGTTGGACATGGCATGACAGTTACCACTTCCGCTTGTTTCCAGTCGTAATCTGTGGACGCGATGACTATTTCATCGCCTTTAAACACAAAATAAGTCAGTGCCACTTGACCGACAACTAATTAAAGGCTTTACCTGGTCTCCATGACGAGGCATTGTCCAGCAAATCTAAAATGTTTTCATCTGTGGCTACTGGAGGAATCCCAAACACTCTGAATTGAAGAACTGGTAGTTGGCGAGCTCCATTTTTTACAATTCGACTCGTTGCTGAGTAGGTTAATCCTCCAATTTGCCTGGTTAAAAACTGCACATTGGTCATTCGTGAATTGGCCATTTCCGTACCGTTTGCTGACAGGTTTAATAAACATAAGTTATTAGCACAGAAACCATTTACAGATTGTTTACCTCTCATTGCAATGCAAACCCAAGCCTGGTCGGGTCGCACACGCCTTAATTTACTTCCTCCTGTGATTCTTCCGTACACAAATATCTCAAAGAGATCCGAAATTTTATCGCGCATTAATCCACCGCTGGTCCACGTGTCTTTGATTGCAAACATGACAATCGCAGAGGAGGGAACACCTTAAAAATTACATACAAGTCCTTCAACTGTCTTATTGAATTGTTGCAATGCTAAAATTACCTGCTATGAACATCCCAAATTGTTGGGGAGTATCAAATCCCAAGCCAGAGGCGATTACCTGACCGGTTTTCGAATCAAAGGCATGGATCCACAGTCCGTTTGATGTCGAAGTGTTATCGATGTATATCTGTTGACAGTTACATTTTTAAAAAATATGAATACATTGGGGATTTAATGTTGTAGTTACAGTTTGATCAAAAAGAACATTTTGGCGACTTATATCCGTTGATTTTTGAAGTGTTTTCGTTAGTTTTGTCCACGATAATTTCTCTTCGCCGTGGATTTCGAGCCTACCACCTTCTGGTACTCCAAGAAATTTTAAACCCATATCCGGCACTGCTGGGTGATCGTCAATTTTCCCTGTAGGGAAGGAAATAAATACAACCCAGAAGAATTAATTACATGAAAAAAAAGGGTTATGTATTTTTATTTGCTGTATTTAATGTCGGTAATGGGTGTGCGCAATGACAGGTGTCCTATTTACTGAGATGGACATGGTGACCCAAATTGAAAGACTGCATTTTTTTTTTTTATTGGAGTTAAAGGTTTGTGTGAGCAAGGCTCTGTTGTCTGAGGCAGGAATAAAAAAAAGATTTATTTGTGTTCCAATTCCCTCCCATGAAAGGAATTAAAATTAATGGGTGAAGAGGTGGGAAAATACTTTCCATTTTTTTATTTCTTGAGAATTGGATTTTGAGATATATTTTTTTTTCTTATTTTAAAACGTTTAGTGATTTTTTTTCGTGTTTGTAATTACGTAATAACAAGAAAATCTTTTATTTTAAAACCAAAAAAATGACTAATCCTTTCTTTTGTTTGTTTTACCTGTAAGAAAAATCTCGGCTCGACCTTTGAACCTGCAGTCATTGGCACCGATGTCTAAACGCCCACGCACGTGCACATAGTGAGCTGAAATAGACGCCAATGGTACATCGGGGCTGAAGACCAGACTTGCTCCCGGCAGGATTGTGACTGAGAACAGTCGTGGTGTTTTCACGTCCAATAACACGTCATGTGTAACTGTCACGGAAGCATTGGTTCCAGGCACCTTAACAAAACGAGACAAGAAAGAGGAAAGTTGTATTGAACTGATTGATGATTTGAAACGAAATTGAATTCCTATTTGCAACTTGTGGACGCACATAAAGCATTTATCTGCATGTAATCTCAATGACCTGGACACGCCTTCAGGAAGGTGCGCGCAGTGGTTTGGCGGTTACCTGCGACCGCCTGCCTCGTATGATTTATGACAAAGCCATCGATGAAAGTACAAACTTTTTTAGCACGATTGAACACGTTCGTTCATGAGTTTCAACGTTTTTGTTGATTTAGGTGTATTTTTTGGAAGGTAGAAAATAATCATGTGTCTCTAGCATTTTTATATGCCGTGATTTTTTTTATATATTTTATATTTATAACCGGAAGTAGTTAGTAATCTGTTTTAATCCGCCATTTAAAGGCTCGATTTATGTGTGGGGGTTGGTGTGAGATAGTTTTACCAGAAAATAGAAATAAAAAATGTCCCATTTTTTAAGTGTTTGATGAGTATTATTTTTCTCAAGACGGAAGTTGAGTTTTAAGCGAAGTGTAAAAGGGAAAGGGAATTTTCCCCGAACTCCATGACTTTAAACAAGGTCGGCCATCGAACTTAGCTAAGCCCCACTTGTGGACTTCCTTTTGGGTGAATTTTCTGCGTTGGTCCGTCTGTAAAGGCCTTGTGGGAAACGCATGTCTCGATGTTTCAAACTTACACTTTGCATCCACCCAGGAGCATTTAGTAATTATTTTTTCCGCCTTATTCTCGCCCTAGGTGTGGTCGTTAATAAATATGTAAATCACTTGAATAAAATTTGAATGAAATGAAGACCAATTAAGAGATGATTTAACGAGCATTTGTTGTGTAATGTTATGCATAGTTTCAATGTAAACAGATCAACGAGACGGTTTTCACGACCCGAAAACGAGAAAATCCGGAATTAAACTTAATATTGGTGTTTAAATTGCTTCGAATTAAAGATAATTCGAAATAACATCGCGGTACAGTGTAAGTAATAGTCAGGCGTATAAAAACAATTGGAGAAAAGTGTAATGTGATTGCTATAAGCAAAACGGGCGGAATCATTGCGTGTGAGCAACAGGACTTAATAACAATAATAAAAAGGTCAAACGATTGTTTGAACCTCAATTTTAAGTTAGTAAGTCCAGGTAAAGAATTGTTCTGCTTTGAGCATTCTTTTCTAACCTCAATTGTCCTGCATCTCTACGCATTCTATACAAGGTAATACCCATGTGTTTTCCTGCTTAAAAATGGTCATACTCAACTTCACTCATCATTCGTGCGATAAGAATGGTGAGAAAAAAAAAGTGATATGCACCTGGGCTCGTTTAACTTGCCCTCTTATGTCTTTGACCTAATGTTTCCATAAGTACCATATTTTTGAGCGCAGAACGAAAAATGCAAGCACTTTGATTTTAAGTTACACATCAATAATGTTAAAAAAAATTATTACATTATAATAATTTTAAACAATGTTTTACCGTTCCATTCCATGTGGTTGGGTCACTCCATCTATGCAAATTTGGCAGCAGATGCGGACAAAGAGCGTGGATGTGAATTGGAATGAGGATGCATGTGATAATCAGCTGGATGAGAAACATGTCTTTGGTCGGTGGGATCGAGTGGGAGATGAAGAGAAAGTGGCAACCGACTTGTGTTCTACTCAATTAAGGGTAGGACCAGACTTTAATATCACGTGACTTAATAGAAGAGCAGCTTATTGGATGACATGCTTACCTATAAAACTGGAATGAATGAAAAATGCAGGTATGTGGGACTGACTGGT